>PVKS010027969.1:0-10590 GCA_004027875.1 Aplodontia rufa
CCCAACCCCTCAAGGTCCCATTCTGATTCAGAAATATCATCTCACTCAAAAGTTTTATGGGTGCTTGCTAGACCAGAGAAATTCAGTGGCACTTGTCTTGGGAATAGCAGTGAGAGTGCTGACTATAAAATGACAATGCCTCACCATTTGTGTGCAGTTAACAACAGGGAGGCTCCTGGCTTATATTTCTTTCTTTCTTTTTTTTTTTTAAGAGAGAGGGACAGTCAAAGAGAGAATCAATTTAATTTTATTTAGCTTTTCACGTGGCTTTCATTGCTTGTGTACATGGTGCTGGAGTTCAAACCCGTGTATTTGTGCATGCCAGGCAAGTGCTGTAACCACTGAGCAACCGCTCCAGCCCCATTTGCTTATCTTTCATTCCTAATAGGCCATGTGGAAAAGATGGGCAGACCTTCCTGCAGCTCATAGCCTAGGCTGTTCATGCTCATCAGAATTAGAAATAGCTTCAACTGACATGTAATTCAAAGCAGACTGTTCAAGACTACTGGCAATGGTGGGCTCAATCCACCCCTGTAAAGCTTTAATGATTCCCTTCCAACTTCCCCTGAAGAGTATACAGCATTTAAATAAAAACTACTCTAAGATTTCATCACACAGAACGGCAGTCATTGAGAATACAAATAATAAATGCTAGAGGATGTGGAGAAAAAAGAACAGTTCTTCTACACTGTTAGTGGGGTTGTAAACTAGCATAACCACTATGGAAATCAGTATGGAGGTTCATCAGAAGACTAGGTAAGGAATCCACCTATACTACTCATCAGTATTTATCTTAATTAAAATCATCATACTACAACGATACAGGCATATCCATGTTTATAGCGGCACAATTCACAATAGCCAAACTATGGAAGCAATCTGGGTGTCCATCAACAGATGAATGTAATGGAGTTTCACTTAGCCACAAAGTAGAATGAAATTTTTGTCATTTGAAGGAAAATGAATGAACTAGAGGCCATTATGTTAAATAAGTCAAAAGATGTGTTTGTCTCATATGCACTTGCAGAAGCTAGAGAGGAAAAAGGAAGGGAAAAGTGGGGCAGATCTCATGGAAATCAAAGAGAAATCGGCAGAAGAAAGGACCAAGGGGTGGGCATGGGGGAGAGAGGGTGGAAATGCTGACAGGGATATTGGCCATATTATACTGTTATATTGTATGTGTGCAGTAACATGCAACAACAAATTCCATCATTATGTACAACTATAATGCACCAATAAAAAAAATGTGACAAAAGGGGAAAAAATGCCTACTGACAAGTAGCTAAAGCATCACTCTCAGAGGAAAAAAAAGTATAAAGAAAAGTGTTATACAGCATCTGCTTATTAGGCTTTTAAAATAAGGCCGAATAAAAGGCATAATTTATCTTTATCTTACAGAGAAGGTAAAAAGGGTGAGAGGTTAGATTGCTCAGCTGTGCCAAGCTCTAGGTGTGCTACATATCAAGGTTCTTTTAGCATGATGGTGGGAGTCACACATGGAATCTAGAAAGCCTGGAAATCCTTCTAGACACTTCCCTACTGCAAAGATCCATCTATGATAGCATCTCCCATTCTTTAAGCAAAATTATCTGAACCACTCTGATTTTACAGAATTCTGCTTTCATCTCTAACACAGCACCTGTTATGGGGTCTTCCTAATGTTCCAGGCACCAGGGAACTTTTGTCTTCCTAATCCTACACTAAGATAAGCTACAGTACTATTCTCAACAGACCTTCTGCCATAAAAGAAATGCTATAGAAATCTACACTGCCAGTTACAACAGCCACTAGCCACACATAGCTACCGAACACTTGAAATGTGGCTGGTGCAACAAAGGAACTGAATTTTAAATTATACTCGTCATTTATATGCTATGTGACCCTGAGCCTGTTTTTCTGAGCCTCACTTTGTACCTCTAAAAAATGGGATAACACCATTTGCGTTACAGCATTTCAGGTTTGTGAGTGTATGTTTACATTCATGTATGTATATATGTATGTCTACATGGAGACCAGCACTGAGACTTCCCACAGGGTCATATAAGTCATTAAACTTTCCCTCCACATTCTATTCTGGTAAACATGCCTAACTCTGGAAAGTACTGTCGTGGAGAATACCAGTATTATTGTGCTAAGTCACAGAACGCAGACAGTTCACTGCTTCCCCTCAAAACAGCCAAAATATTAAACTTCTTATTACTATGAGCAGTATTTTTGTAAACTGGGGAGTGACTGTTGTAGCCCTCTACAAAGTACTGAGGAAGTGATAAGCATCTCGTCTTCTCCCTTACCCCCTTGCATCAGAGACTCATAAATACACGTGTCCTCCTTCTTGGGAAGTGCAAACAGAAGGCTGACCCAGAGATGGAGAACTAGGGAAAAGTAAAGTTCACAGCTCACACCACACAGTTTAACAGCACATGATAGACTACTCACTCCTTTCCCCTCTGCTGCTGTACACAGGTACAGAATCTGGCCTCAGAAAACAATTACCATGAGGTAACGGTCTTTGAATATTCTCCAGGGTTTCTGCCCTACCTTGTTTTACCATTCTGAAATTGACATACGACTTACCCGTTTGTGTTGCCTTGCCAGTTTCTCTTTAGCTTCTTCTAGCTCTTTCTGGATCTTCAGAACATGTTTGTTCATCTTACGAATTGTAGAATGCAAGATTTCCCAAACAAACAATCTTAAAGAAATGTGGCATTTGGTTATTGTATGTTAGGCTATGCTTATAGACAATAAAACCTCTCAAATTCTGTAACCTATTCCATCTTGAAGGCTGATATAGCTTTCCGCCTTTGGACACAGTCAGTGAGTTCTCCAGCTACACTTACGATGTGCAAGCATCCGTCTCCACTCAAGCAAGCAAGCTCCCTGAGGGCAATACTGTGTCCTTGCCATTTTCCTTCTGTCCCTCACCTAGATATACAGATGGTGTGTATATAAACACACTGAAATGAAGTGGAAAACTATGAAAAACACTACCATTAAGAGAAAAAATACATTTTCTCTCTTCTAAATGGTCAACTAAGTGTTGAACTTAATCTGAGGCTCATTTCACATGCTTTATACTCAGTGAATTTGCTCGGGACATTTCAGAAACTCATTAATTGATAATAGGTATCAACTACTGGGCTTTGTGAATGAAATAAATTTATGTCAGCTATCTTTATCAGCAAATAGCTCAAAAAAAATGAGGATTGCCTTGCAGGTGCTTTATAATGTTTGCTGCATAAACGGTTTATGTTTAAAACTAGCTGCTTATTTTCATGTCTGTGAACTAAGTCTCCTAAACTCAGGAGACAGTAAAGAATTGGACTTCCTTCTACAAATTTTGACCTGGATTACAGATTAAGTGCAAGATAATACAGCAATCTGTTCATAAAACAAGAAGTCTAGAATGTTAGCAGACGGGACAAAAGAGCAGAACATTTTATCTCTGGTAGAGGTCAGGGAAGGCTTTGCACAGTTAGGAACAATGGACTAGGTATTTAAGAACAGATGACACTCTTGAGCAACAAACTGACTCCAGCAGGCCTGGTTTAAATTGTGGCTCTGCACTTAGCTGCATGACTCTGTACCTAAGCACTCTGTGACATTTTCCTATTCTGTAAAATGTGCACAATAATGGAACCTCCTCTATGGTGCCGTGAGTATGAAGTGAGTTGAAGATGTAAACCACCCAGGATAACGGTTAACAGTCTTCTGAGTGTTTGCAAATCTGACAATGCCTTTATGTTGGCTTCAACTGTTAACATCAACTTTGCTGGTATGACAACCTTTGATCATACCCTAGAGCCCTAAGTATTAGGTACATTTCAGACCAGTGTCCTGGGGCAACAAGATACAAAGAAGTTGTTAAAGGGCAATGATGGATTTTTATGTCTTTACAAATAATTTGCTTTGTTTCCTGTTTTATGACAACTCCTGCTATTCCAGTCCTGATCAAATGTAAACCCTGAACAACTTCATAAATAAAACCATTACTAGGTAACACAAATTATTTTACAAAATTTGTGTTTGCTAAGAATTGGTATGCATGTAGTATCTCATATATGAGCTCCAAACCTAGTAAAGTCACGCGAGAGTTCTGAGGAGAAGATCCAATTTGCTACTGCAGCACAGTCAACAATCTGTGTACGAATCATCTTATCCACGAGGACAGCAATCATCTGCAAGGAGAAAAAGCCCCCTAGGGTAAATCATACCAATAGTAGTCAAAACACTACTACCACTAAAAAGTAAAAAAATAGGGCTATATAATTCATCTTTAGGGGCAATGGAATTGATCAATTTGATCATTATGTCTTAAGATTTATTCTACCCTCTACTTGGTTGTTGTAGTGTAGGAAATATTATAATACTAATAAAGACTGAATGAAAAGAAAAACTATAAATGATAATTTTTAAAAAACAAATTTTAGATAATGTCTGCACAAAAAATTATATAATTTCAACTGAATCCCCAAAATTAAAAAATATATTTTATCACATTAAGACTTAGCTGTCTTATGAAGTTTTTTCAATCCCTTTTTATAATATATACTGTGGCTTGAGAAATCCGGTGCTTATCTGTAGAAACTGGACAGAGCGGCAATACTCAGTCAAGCAATAAGCATTCTCCCCGATCATTTAAACTACTGTTGATATTACGGTCCAAAACCCAAGGAGATTTTAACACCTGCACCTTTTTTTTTTTTTTTTTTTTTTTTTTGCCGGGGTAAGGGCGTGGGGCACACCAGGGACACTTAACCACTGAGCCACATCCGCAACCCTTTTTACTTTTTGATACAGGGCCTCACTAAGTTGCTGAAGCTGGCTTTCAACTCATAAATCTCCTGCCTCAGCCTCCAACGCTGCTGAGATTACAGGTACATTTTCTTTGTTTTTTTAAAAGAGAAGATTTTATCTTTTTATCTGGGTCTTGTTTTTCTGACACTTAGCCGTGTACATGGTGCTGAGGTTCGAACCTAGGTCCTCATGCATGCCAGCCAAGTGCTGTAACCGCTGAGCCACTGCTCCAGCCCTGATTACAGGCACTTTTAAGAATGAATCAAACATTACTTTCAAAACAACAAAAAATATTTATAGATATTAACACCATTCTTTAAGCAGAATCAACTTTTATGTTTTACAAATAAAAACAATACTTAATTGCCTTATTTTTATACCTAAAAAGAACCTCAACATGCTTAAATAATTGTTACCTGTGGATGGTTCCGCCAAACCTCAAACATAACTCTTAGCACGTGTAACTTCCCTTCATCACTTTCTGCTAGAGTTTTGAAGACTTCATGAAACCTTTGATAAGGGGGGAAAATACCGCATATACTTATTCATTAAGCACTTTTATATTCAAAGCCTTTTTATATGTTACTCAATTTATAATACAATATGCAAGTACAAAATAACCAAATATTAACTGCTAAGGGTGTTAAACAGGTATGGAAAGGTCATAATTCGTAAGGGAGCTGCCACAAAATCTTAAGAGGACTATCTATGTGCTGCTGCTTCTTTTGGACTCTGAAGTTGGGAAAAAATTCTGTCTTCATATGCCAATCTTTGAGCAGCTCTCTAAAAAGGAGGTAGCTCTCATTTCTGCTTGCTTTCCTCTGGGAAGACATTTAGACATGCTGAGAGCTTCTGACTATACAAGCAGTGTCCCGAGGCCCTAGGTTCTCACCAGCTTCTCTCATTGTCCAGAGGAAAAAAATGTACCTTCCACCTACATATGCAAACTGTATAGACTGTCAGAAGCTATGGGAGAGCGATTTTAGTTACCACAAACCAAAACCCAAAAGACTATTAAGATCTTCATATTCAAAAATTTAGATAAAAATTACTATACCATTGGTGTTCACCAAACTTGTACTTACTTTGCAAGAGCACTGAAGGAATGGCTGAATGATTTGGCTGCCAAATGTAGCAGAGTCTGAACAAAGACCTCTATTTTCAATGGGTTAAAACTAAATCCTTCATCTGAAAAATATTTCACAGTAATATAAAAAAAAAGTAGGTACAGCAATTCCTTGGTGCTGCACCTGGAATGCTAAACAGACGCCACATCCAAATGCTATGTCAGATATTCACCTAACATTTTTCAATACTAATAAACCGTGATCACTGATTTTAAAACTCAAAATATAAAACCAAGCAAGCATTATCTTAATTCTTAGTTTTATAGGACTACTTCCCTAATTCTTCTATATGATCCATTTCTTTACAAAATAGCACCTATATTTCCTTATTCATATTCAATCTATATGAAGGAATGATCATATATTAATTAAAAGGAGAGAATAAACACTTAAAAGTTATATCTTAAGATATTTAGCAATGTCTAAATTTAATACCATTTCTTTCTTTTTTTTTTTTTTTAAGAGAGAGTGTGTGAATTTTATTTTTTCATCTGGTTTTTGATTTTCCTCCAATTAGTTGTGCATGTGGTGCTGGGGATCAAACCTGGGTTCTGGCACATGCCAGGCAAGCACTCTACTGCTGAGCTACCTCTCCAGCTATAATACCATCATTTTGACTTATACTTTTTAAGTCCATTCCCCAGCCAAATGATTATCCAGCTGTCCCAGTAGAACTGTCATTCATTCTACAGACTTGCTTTTTTTAATGCTAGCATCCCACTGATTTAATTACAATAAATAGCTCTACATTTCACAATGTTTTAATATGTGATAAGGTAAGTTCCTCTCATTGCTTCCTTTTCTTATCCATTTACTAATCAGATAAACTTAGAAATTATTTTGTCAATTTTACCACCCTCATCCATAAAACAAAATAAAACTGCAGAGCTGCAGTGGTAGTTTAGCGGTTGCAGCGCTTGCATGGCATGTGTGAGGAACCGGGTTCCAACCCCAGCACCACATATACAACCAAGTATTAAGTGTCCGAGAAACAAAGGCCAGATGAAAAAAATAAACACAAAATTGATTCTCTCTCCCTGTTAAAAACAAACAAACAAACAACAACAACAAAAATCCCCTGCAATTGGGTTGGAATTATATGGTATATACTCAGTAAATGCTAACATCACTATTATAATAGCTTAATTTTGAGAAAACATCCATCTTTATAACATACCAAGACGTCCCATTCAATAACCATTCTCTGGTGAAAGCAGGGAATGTTTAAAACATCACTGAATAATCAAGGTATATTTTACTCTGTATGTAGAATGCAGTTTATATATATATATATATTTTGATCTCCCATTGCCTTTCAGAAATTTATTTGTTGAACTATCAAACAAGCTTCTAATGAAATTACATATATATATATAAATTCTGAAAATTAGATTTACCCCCAAGGCCCCCCCCCCCGCCCCAGTTTATATTCTTAATCTAAAGCAATTTCATAGGAATGTTAAGACCTCTTTTCACATAAGGGGGGAAATACCTGGATTCTAATAACAACTGACAGGCTGAAGAGGCCAAATAAATATTTTGCTTTGTGAGTATCCAGTGGGATTTAACAGGAACTCATGCTGCCAGAGTTGTTTGTGCTTTAACTTCCTTATGTACACAGTTCACTGAAGAAAATATTTAATTCCCTTACCATCATCATCATCCTGGTTAGGATTTGGTACATCTTTCAAAATGCTGAAGATTTCATCATTGGTTGCTTTACTTTTAAATGCAACAGCTAAACAGAGGGCCACAGAATGTCCAGGAAGAGAATCTAAACACAGAATGGAGGAAAAGAGATCAAACTGAAAGACCATTCTAATGAACAGTTAGCTGAGGAACAAACAAAACAAAACTAAACAACAAAAACTTCTTTACTTCCAAAACAGAACACTCCTTATCTCAAGATCAACATGTAAACTGTAAAGAGATGCCACAAGTGAAGGTTTCATTTAATAAGCAAACACACACACACTAAAAACAAACAAACAAACAAACAACCAAAAGACAATCCTCATTTCAATGCTTCCTTAGCAATACTCAGCTAACTAAGATCTGGAGTACAAGGGGTGTTCAGCTTAAGATGAGCAGTGAGGAGAAAAGTGATATAATTACAACGATAACAGCCCTGAACTTTCTCAAAAGCCAAGAACCAAAGTACTTCTTTCATTTTCGGCAACACCCCCTTCTTCCCTCTTTCCTCTAGGACAGTAGAAACTAAGTATAAGCTTGAACAAGGTAAAGGCTGCCAACTTCAGAGGGTGTGCTGCAGCTTTCTTTTGCTGAATCCAAACATGTTTCAATCCATGTAAGACAGAAACGCTTGTGATGTGACTCCAGGTGTTTACTATAGTTAACAGCTGTTGCGTCCTTCCCGTATAAAATGTGTGCTTGTATATAAAGACACCACCAGAACAACTGTTAATGTAAGGAAGGTAAGAGACAACAAAAAAAGCACCCCTGATATAGGGTCCTAGAATGTGAGTGATTAAGACCTGCAATGAGTAAAGTCAATTACAACAGGTCACACAAGGACAGTCATATAACACCTGCTATGAGCTTTTCCTTAAAAGAAGGAGAGGAAGATAGGTGAAAAACCAAGAAAACACACAGTAGAAAATCAGAATCCTTTGTTACCAAAGAATTTACATCGTAGTTGAGGTTACCAAGATACTTACATTTGAGGTAATCAATAAGCAAAACAAAACTGACTTGCTAAAAGTTTAAAAATACTTAATGAGAGTAGAGCTTGGGCTAGATTACAGGAAGAAAAAAGAATCTGAGAGAGCTTTTTGTATTGGGGTAATGACACAAGGCAAGGGAAGAGCAGAGTTTTCATATGCAAAGAACCACCATGCAACACACAATGGAAGGCTGGTGGAGGGGCTGTGCTGGGTGCAACCTGGAAAGACCAACCAGAAAGAGCCCCACTCCTAACTGTGCACCAGTGTCACTAATGTACAATCCCTTACCCTCATTAAGTATAAACAACGTGCCACGTGCAAAATGGCACCTCAAATCACAGCCCCTCTGACTTACAGTGCAATCTCAGAGATGATGTGAACAAAAGGTAAGGAAATCATACTGATCAGTTCACTTCTAGAGGCAGGCTGGCATGTGCACCTATGTTCCCAATGCCAAGCCTGAACTACTATCAGATGACAATCAATTCTTATAATCTCCATCATGACAAATACACATTTTCAGTTTAGTACATCCTAGCTCTAAACTCATCTTGCTATACTTGACACTATATTTAAAATGTTATCACAGACATAACACTGTCAACAGTATTAAAAATTCTAAGCCAATGACAACTGATTAAGTCTCAGCAAAATCTTCAAAATGATGACAGGACAAGTAAACAATAGGGGCTAGTGATGGATCACCTTTCAAACACAGAAAGTATAAACCCCAAGGAAAGAGAGCACAATTCTTCCACCTTTAAGTAACTGACTTCAGAGTGTACTAGTGTTGGTACTTTTTAAAGACAGAGGAAATTGTCTTATTTTATTACTTACTGCTACTTTCATCTCCATACTTGTAAATGCAGGTTGGGTTTGCAGGACATAGAGCTGAGAAGGTAGGAGGAACAATATCTAATATACGCTGATGATAAGACAACCTACAATACAAATAACAGCCTCAGAAAATACATTTCATTAGTTTCATTCTTTGATAACACCCAACTTATCAGGAAAGTCACTATCTCTAACCCCTTGAACTCAGCTGACAACCAAGAAGTAAATGGCGAAAAAAAGTCCTCTGTGCTTTCAGCATACTAAATTCAGGCCTACTTCAAAATTTGTTTTCACTGATTCATGGGCTAGGGGGCTCACAAGCCTGGTGCCCAAAGATGTGGGCTGATTGTGAGGTAGGGTGGAAGAAATGATCTGAATGGCTGATCATTATTTATTTATAAATAAATATATGAGATATATGGAGCCGAGTTTCTTATTGCCTGAGAAGGTATTTTTGAATCATGCCACAGAGGAAAGCTAGAAACAATATGGCAGGCTGACAGTGAAGAAATAGATACACAAACACACACAGGTGGATATTAAAATATTTATAAATATACATCATGTATACATGCATATATGTGTTCACCAAAAGGGCCTAGAACCAATGATGCACCACTAACAATACGCACAATTAAGGGCCCAAATTTTGGTTCCTAAATACCGTATTCTATTCTTAGAAACTAGAGCTGAGTGGATGATTCTGGGGGAGGGTCAAAAAAACAACACAAGGGTTTACAAAATCTTATACCAGAAAATAAGGAAATGTTCAATGAATGAATGTTGGGGGACATTATTTAGAAAGAAAGAAAAAAGAAAAAAAGGGCCTACACAGGCTTCCCATAGACTCACCAGGGACAATTTGGGCATCAAAGTAAACAAAGGCAGTTATGAAGTTTGTAACACATTGGATGAAACAGAAATTCATTAGCCCTACTGATTATAAATAAAGGAATGAACAGCTGGGGAGGACAGTTCTTCCTAACAGTAGAATGCCAATGAATAAATTTAACAAAAAAGAATGGAAAAAGAGAATCATCACTTGGCAATCATCATTAGAGGTGGCTAATAAAAGCTACAAGTTTTAGTGGAGTGTGGAGGCCTGATGAATTAAAAGGTAAGGGTGTAACTTATAACATCCCTTGTAA
>PVKS010027969.1:10690-27052 GCA_004027875.1 Aplodontia rufa
CCTCAGTCAGCTCAGGAGGAAATATCAGAGAGCACTGTAAGAAAGCAGGTGCAGACTCATTAAAACTGACAAAGACACAAAAGGTAACGGACAGTAACCGTTCAAGACTGAAAGATTCTGAAGAGAATGACTACTCAGTGCTACCCGTGTGAAAAAGACATTGACGGAACAGTTGGTGAGACTGCAGCACCATTCAGGAATTGGGTGGGAGTTGGTACCAGGGCTGATTTACGCACATGGAAGGTTGTAGGAGGGGAAATAAATTGCAGGGAACTTAAGGATGATGGTATATCCTCTCTGAAGCTTATTCTCTGAAGTTTGTAACAGAGGAGACAAAGGAGTAGGCATCAGAGCCAACATGATAAAATGCAGGATACAGAGGTCTTGGTATTTTTTTTATTTTTTGGCAACTTTTGTTTAACTGTGAAATCATTTTATA
Source organism: Aplodontia rufa (assembly GCA_004027875.1). Taxonomy (NCBI): domain Eukaryota; kingdom Metazoa; phylum Chordata; class Mammalia; order Rodentia; family Aplodontiidae; genus Aplodontia; species Aplodontia rufa. The sequence goes on from PVKS010027969.1 coordinate 11,130, forward strand.
GAATGTTAAAGTAAAACTTACTGGCTTAATTTACACAGAATACAGATGGTAAGGCTAATTTATTTTTCAGCCTAAATCCTGGTTAAAAAGTGAGATGAAAGTTGGGCAAGTACTCATATTTAAAAAATGATATTCTGGAAACATTTCAAGTGCAAAGAAGAGGAAAACATCCTCCTAGCAAAAGCAGGAGACTTAAATAAAGAAGAAAACACAAAGAACATACCTCATACATTTTTCTAGAACTTCTCTTACAAACTTTGGTTTGGGACTTTCAAGATCTTGAGTAAGACAATCTGACCTAAAGAGGAAATGTAGTTTTTAAGTTATTACACATGATCTGCACTTATACCTAACTTGTACTAGCTAAATAATTTCCCTCTATTATTCCATTTATAAAGAATAAATTTCGTATCAAAGAAATAACATTTCAGAAAGTAAAGAAGACTGCTTTTAAGTCACATTTTTTTGATTTCTAGAAAAGGAAAGATAAAACATATCACACTTACCAATCTTCCCAGCTCCAACGGAACTGAAAGTTACTCAGATGATGAGAAAACCAATTAATAAACCTAGGTGAGAGTGGAGAGAAGAAGAATGGTTGCAATTTAGAACAGAAATCTATATATCATCTTTCAAACATGTCAATCCAATTTTATGCTTAATGAAAAGCATCCCCCACCTTCTCTTGCCAATCTTATTTTCTTTCTTTTTTGGTACCAGGGATCAAACCCAGGGGTGCTTAATCACTGACCCACATCCCCAGCCTTTTTATATTTTGAGACAGGTCTCGCTAAGTTGCTTAGGCTTCACTAAGTTGTTGAGCCTGGCTTTGAACTTTTGATCCTTCTGCCTCAGTCTCCGGAATCAATGGGATTACAGGCATGTGCCACCATGCCTGGCTTGTAATTCATTTTTAATAGTTCCTTATCTCACTTCTAACAATGCTTTTATTCTTTTTAGGTAAGAAACAGATACAATTTGAGCACCTGCTTTGTATAGGCACCTTATATACATTTATATAATACTCAGTATAGAAATAAGCAATTATTTTACCTGTCTACACACGTAGTATTCATTGTGTCCAAACGCATGTATAACATTTCAGTTGCCTGTGCAAGCTGAGAATTTGAAGATAAGGAAAACTATCCTCTACTCTCCTTCAAAATAAGTTTTAGGGGGCTGGAGCGGTGGCTCAGCAGTTTCGGCGCTTGCCTCCCATGCAAAGGGACATGGGTTCAAACCCCAGCACCACGTACACAACTAAGTATTAGAGCAACTAAGATCATGTGAAAAACTAAATACAGCTGTTTCTCTCTTTCTCTGTCTCTCTCACTGTCCCTCTCTCTTAAAAAAAAAAATAAGCTTTAACAGGAAAAAAATATATAAGAAAACATAACTTTGAGCACCTTTTCATGTAAATGATCATTTTGTTTTTTAAAAAGCTATAAAGTATCAATGATGCATAATAAATCTGACCTGAACACATCCATGATATCAAGATATTTTGTTCACATATACATATATCCATCCATTCCCTTTTGCCCTCCCCAAACTTCCACCGGTCTGCTGTCATTAGATTATTTTGCATTTTCTAGAATTTTAAGTAAATGGTATTACACTATGTGGATTCTTATTTGTTTGGTACCTTTCACTTGACATAAATTGCTTTTCTATTTATTCATGTTGCTGTGTGCACTGTGTTGCTATTCCTGTTGTTCCTTTATACTGCTCAGCAGTATTCTGTTGCAAAGATATAACAAAATTTGCTTATCCATTCATGTGTTGTTGGACACTTGGATTATTTCTAGTTCTGGGCTTTTACAAATAGTTTCTTTGAACATTAATGCCCAGATCTCTTTCTCTGAAAACCCAAACTATCTTTTTCAAAGAATGAAAACAAAATAAAAACCTTTTCCAAAAAAGTAGAGACAAACCAGCAGCAAACCTTCTCTAAAGGAAATTCTAAAGGAAAAACTAACGATGGATGGAAAATTTAGAATGTACAAAGAGGAGTGGAGGCCCCTGAAAGTGGAGGGTGCATGCACACATGTGAATCAACACTGCTGCATGAAATATTTTTTTCCTTTAAGCTCTGTTATAAGAGTAGTTTGTGAATCAAGAAGAAAAAAGGTGTTTTCTGATCTATTTATTATCTGAGAGAAAGGTCAGAAATTATCATTAGTAAGCATGTACCGTAAGTATGCAGGTATATTCTCCTATATATACAGGTATATATTTGTAAACTAGTAGAGGAGAAAAAAATGAAATAAAAACCTAAACTCCTTATATAAACACAAAAGACACGACAAAGAAATACATGCAGGCATGACAAGTAGGGCCCAGTTAAAAGACAAAGACTGGAGGACGATGTATAAAACAGAAAAACGTAAGGATGCAGAAAGTGAGAAGAATGAGTAGAAAAAAATTACTTTAACCAAAAGAATGCTGGTGAAGCTTTATTAACATTTGACAAAACAGACTTAAGGCAAAAGCTGTATCATATATTCAGAATCACTTCAGAGTGATAAAAGACTCACTGTGCCAAGCGTATAACTGGAAACAGACAAAACAAACTATAGAAGTAGAGAAATGAGCAAATCCATTTAAGGTGGAAGATTAATACCTCCTTTCTCTATAACTGTAAGCAGCAGCAGACCAAAGCATTAAAATGTTTTTAAAAATTCAGTTAAAGACATTGATTTAATTAAACATCATAATTAATGGCTTGTCATGAACTTATAGAAAGTCTAAACCCCCAAATGGCAGATTATATATTCTTCTCCTATTTATAAACTACATTTTAAAGAGCAAGGAATGATTATCATGTCAGAATAGTGTGGGGATGGAAACAGAAGGGGCCTACTGGGGAGGAGGACAGAGGGAGCTTTTAAGGTATAGCAATATATTCCATTTTATAACAGGAGGAGGTTTACATGTTAACATTGCAGTGAACATTCCAGTCCATCTCTCTTATTCAAATGATAAGCGTACACCATCAGAACAAGGCAAATTGGAACCACCCTTCCTAAAACCTAAAGCTCAGTGGAATAAAGTCAAAATTGAGAAACATTAACTCAGATATTTAACGTTTTAAAGCCAGGTCAAAGGGTATATATTTAAAAACAAAGGAAAGGATACAACTTGGGGTAGAGAGCCAGGTTGAAGTTTGCACAGTTCAATGAGAAGTGTTGTGTACATCACATCAATGTGAGGGGGTGCTGGAAGCTGAAACAGCTCTGCAAATATCACCTACAAAAGAATCACAAATCAGAACAACTTAACTGCTATATCTGCATTTTAAGTTAGAAAGCCCTTAATGTTACGAACCTAAACTCTTTACTCAATGACATTCTTAATGAAAAAAGAATTACTTTCTGTACTGAATACCATAATGAAAAATTTTTTCTAACTGAAATAAGAGTATATAAGGTTAATTCTTATTTGATCCACACTTCTCCCTGACAAATGTACAATAATTCTAACTCTGGAAATATCTAAGTTGATTCAGAGATGTATATACTAAGGGGCTCAAAAGATCCATTAGGAGTTTAATTTCTATAAACTACTAGAAAGAGAAGATAGTCAAGACTGCCAGATCTTTTTGCAAGCTTTCTTTGTTACCCTTCTTGTTCAGAAACTTCTGCTTTCCACCCTCCCTATACAACCAATGGACCATCAACCTAGAATTCTAAAGTCCTGGTCTGTGCTCCTCCCTCTTAGTCCTCTCTCTCTCATCCTATACTTCACTCCGATAAACTTTTACACATTCTGCAGATTTAAAAATGACATATCTTGTATTTTAACTAACAAATCAATGAGCCACGTTTGCAGTATAAGCATATTCTCTCAGTTTTGTAAAGACAGGACAGATACATGACTTTTTAAAAAGTATTTTTAAGTGCACAAAAGGACAATATGAATTAAATGTGAATCAATACATCATCGCTATGCTTGCTCTTTATGAAAACGACAACAGAAAGGAGAAGTGCAGTAAACAGTATGCTTCGAGTCAAGTGGAAACACCATCGGGGCATGTTCCTTTCAAGGAACTGAACTATCAGTGTCATCCTGTGTTTCAATTAACATGGGGTCCAAAGCTATTCTTCCAAATTCCAAACCATGTCATTTGATTTCTAGGAATAAATAAGGATTCATCCCCACTTTGTGTTACAGGAAATAATGTACTAGTCAGGTGTATCTGGTAATAAGAGGCCAGATAAACACAGTTAAAGATACATTATTTGCCTAAAGTAATACAGCATTTTAAAGTACATAAGCCACTAATACATCTATTAAGTGGACAATGTACTGATAGGACTAGAGATAACTTACATTATCCATGATAACTATCCATGAATGAAGGCATACTACATAAATAATTTATAGGCAACTGAAAATTCCATTTGGCTACTGGTCTCAACCACCTCTTTTCTCTTTACTAACATGGCTAATAGAGCACCAAAACTGATAGCAATTTCCTCGCTCCTCTGTTAATTTTCAGTGCCTAACAAGCAGCAAGAAAAGAAATAATAAGCCAAGAGTATACTGCACTTTAAAGTCAATAGAAGACTCTGAAATTGAGGAGGAACAAGGGCCATGTGGAATGCATACCTCCACTATGTGGTAATTCAAGGGGATCTTGTTCTTCCCTGGATAGCTCACTAACTGTGCAGCACTATAAAAAAAATACAATTTAAGCTTAATAAGTAAACAAAGAATTGAACAAACAAGCAGTTTCAAAAGCAGTGTGCTTAGATAAAAGAAAATCTTTTCTGAAATATTCTAGATTTTGCTTACTTAATTATGGCATAAGTTATTTTGTCTACCACAAAAAAAAGATATAGGGTGGTCCACTCTCAAAATACTTTTCTTTCCACTTTAACATCTAAACCAGAACTTTCCAAAGTCTATGAAAATGTATTAAAAATAAAACTCCAAAACTTAGGTGTATAAATGCTAGAAAACAGCAAAACCAGTATTAGTATTCATTTATTTCCATAGCATCCAAACCAACACTAGCTTGCCATTCAAGCTCTCCATACTGTTTGGCAAATATCCATACAAAAAACATTGGCATTACGGGCACTTTGTTATAAAGCATCCAAAGAAGTACTACTTGAAGTTGAAGAGCTTTGAGAGAAATAAACCGAGTACGTGAGGAGATTGACTTCAGCAAGATCAGTCAGGAGAAGTAAATGAACTCACTACTGTATGTTCTCTTTTCCCTTTTTTTTCTTTAAAGAGAAAAGGACAGTGAGAGAGAAAGAAAGAATCAATCTTATTTAGTTTTTCATGAGGCTTTCGCTGCTCCAACACTTAGTTGTGTGTGTGGTGCTGGGGTTTGAACCCGGGTCCTTGCACATGCCAGGCAAGTGCTGCAACCACTGAGCCACTGCTCCAGCCCCAGATTGTTGTATATTCTTAACACATGTTTTGCTCCCACTAAAATCATCAAAATTGCTCTATCTCCCCTCTAAAAGTTCTAAAAAAGAGAATCTTACCAAGTCTTCCTTTCCTTCCAGTGGGACTTAATGATACAGTGAAGATTCTCTTCTATAACGAATCTCTCCACTGAATGACTCCCTGGCATAACAGGACCCTGGGAAGAAAACCAAATGTACAGATACACAGACCTAGAAAACAGACTTTACTTATTCAACAAATATCTGAGAATATACTATATCCCAGGCACTGTACTGTACGGTGAGGATAAAAATTAAGAAGTGTCAAAGTTCTGTATTTCAGAAAATTTCTTTATTATGTTCATACCTATAATGAAATCAGTGTCAGCTGTAGTGCTTTTCTACTACATCTGACAACATCAGATGCCACCACTGCCCAGTTTATATACCAATTATTTTACAAAAGAACATAACTTTTGTATATTACTAGCCTTCCAAAGTCTTATTTTTTAAACCCTGAAAGAAAATTCTATTTGAACAAAAACATATAAAAAATGACACATGAGGGCTGGAGCGGTGGCTCAGCGGTTTCGAGCTTGCCTGGCAAGCACGAGGACCCGGGTTCAAACCCCAGCACCACGTACACAACTAAGTGTTGGAGCAACTAGGGCCATGTGAAAAACTAAATAAAGTTGTTTCTCTCTTTCTCTGTCTCTCTCACTGTCCCTCTCTCTTTAAAAAAAAAAAAAAAGACATATGAATTGAAAGATGTCAATATATTGTTTACAAGATTAAAAATATTACCAAAATGACATTGTTTAATGTCTTCATAAGTATATGCACAATAAACAATAGTATTCAATAGATTCTTAATGGTGATTTGGGGAAGATTTTACTTTAATCTTCTCTATAATGCCTGAAATTTTAAATAAATACTGTTAAAAGGCCACAATAAAAACAGTAAACAATCCAGTCTTCATTGTTACAGTAATAAGTATTTTGTATATTTATACTCTTCTGAAACAAGATGGATAAGCACATTTACAGAGGCAATGCCAACTAAATATAACTATTAAAGGAGAAAAAACTTTTGTGGTCACATTTTAGTTTCCAGGGCATAAATAAATACCTAATTACAAAGACTTTAGCAATCTTAAACTAGACATTCAGTTAGAATATCTAATTAGACCATTATGCAGCTGTGACTAAAAGTGTTTAATTACATATGGAATATGGAATATAGCAAAGCAGACGGCAAGTTTATAATTCTATATAGGAAATTAATTATCTGCCAACTGGTACCTAGAGGGTAAAGGCCAGGGATGCTGTTAAGCATCTTATAATATAGAGGACAGCCCCAAACAACAAAAGAAGTGTCAAGGCTGAGGCTGCAAAATACACAGGGATATATACTAACAACAGGAATGGTACTTTAGCCAGGCAAGTTTCTCTTTACAACCAACCCAGTAATCACTATGCTTGCTGCCTGACTCTTACACAGTCATCTTACGCAAAGATACAAAATAATTAATGCATTAATAATTAATGCATACTTAAAAAACAAATTTTCATATTTATCTCAAATATTAACATCAAAATTACACATTCCCTGTTAAAGTATAACAGCTGCCAACAATCTGACTTCATAATGAAGAACATAAGAATAATGAAGTCAGCTATTATGATTTGGACAGGAGGTGTCCCCCAAAACTCCCATATTAACACATGTATGTTCAGAGGTGAAACGATTAGATTATGAGAGCTGCAACTCAACCAGTCCAGATTGAATGGACTGACTAGGTGGTGACTGTAGACAAGTTTGCAGTGGCTGCAGAGGTGAGTCCCTGAAGGCATGCCCTGGAAGGGTGCATCTTCTCTGTGCACTCCATCCCTACCACCGTGTCCTGAGAAGCTTCCCTCATGCCTTTCCACCATGATTTTCTGCATCACACGGGGCCCAGAGCAGTGGAATCAGATGACCATGCACTAAGCCTTTGTAACTCTAAGTGAAAATAAATTTTTCTTCCCTTAAGTTGTTCTTGTTGGATATTTTAATCAAAATGACAAAAAGTTAACTAACATCAGTTTATACTAATGTTTGGGGATTTTTAAATATTAAAAATACTTTTTAGTTTTTATTTATTATTTAATTTTTAAAGAGAGAGGTGGAGAGAGAGAGTGAGAGAGAGAGAGATAAAATCAATTTTATTTTTTTCATCTGGCTCATTTCACCAACACTCAGTTGTGTATGTGGTGTTGGGGCTTGAACTGGGGTCCTTACACATGGCAGGGAAGCGCTCCAACCTAATAATTATATAATATGAATAACTAAAGGCAAGTTGAGATATCTATAGATAAGGACAATCTCTACAAGTAGATATTTTTCTTAAAAAAAATCTTATTTAGTACAATGGCTACAATTATTGAGTGATTATCATGTGTCATGGTTCCATACATTACACATTGATAATTTAATCCTGGTGATGGAGTGAGCACTGGCCTGGCATGTACGAGGACCCAGGTTCAAACCCCACCACCACAAACACACTAACTACATGTTGGAGAAACAAAGGCCAGATTAAAAATATGAATAAAATTGATTGTCTCTTAAGAAAAATAAGTAAATAAAATAATTTAACCATAACATTATGAGATAAATAAATTATTATTCCTTTAGAGAAACATAAATAATTCAACCAATATTACAAAATAGTATTTGGCTAAACCACAATTAAAATGCAATCCAATCTGGCCTTCAAACCTACCCTCTTGACCTGTGCAGTATGCTGTCCCTGTAATTCATTTATATATGCTAAACATAATTTCTTGCATAATGAGGTAATATCATTTATAAAATTAAAAAGTTACCTGCATTGCCACCAACTTTAACAGATAAAATAATAACTGAGAAGGCATCTCAGGCATAAATCAAACACAGGATTAAACCACAAGTACAATGCAAACAGCCCCTTGCAGGATTTTAACTGGTCACATACCTCAGGATCATCTGTGTAATCAAACATTCTGAAGATGACCCTTGGCATTGGGTATACTGAATCCTCAGTGTGAGGAGGTGGTGTAAAAGGAGGCAGATTGTGCTGTAGTGCTTCACAGAGGATGCTATCAAAGGCAAGATAAGGTCTTAGGATGTGCCGTTCCTGCCAGCAATCCTTTTTCAATTTCTGAATCTGGGCCCACAGGCAATCTAAATACTAAAGACAGATTAATTTTTTTTTATAATTAATATAAATAACATTTTGACTAGACAAATTAAAAATAATCTGTATCCTAACATAAAGAACAAAAGTAAGCTACCTTGTAATTACATATGATATAAAACAATGGCAGTAAGTTTGTTTTTACATTATTTACTTGTTTTACAAAATCTGAAGTCATGTCTTATTTTACAAATATATGTACATATAATCAAACCTGTGATAGCTAATTCCACAGAATAAGAATGCATCAATTACATTCTAACATTAAACAATATACATTTAAAATATATATGTGTCTGTGTGTATATATATAAAGTCACATTCTAAGATTTAAGTATTATCCTTTTAAAATATACATATGTGTCTGTGTATATATGTGCATGTGCGCGTGTATGCTTCATAATAGCTTGTTAATGGCTAGGGCTATGAGGAGCTGAATTCCAGACATGAAATGTGAAAATCTAGCTATGAGCTTGGTGCAGAGGCACACACTGGTTTAATCCCAGCGACTCAGGAATATGAGGCAGGAAGATTCCAAGTTCAAAGCCAGCCTCAGCAACTTAGCAAGGCCCTAAGCAACTTAGTGAGACTTAGCCTCAAAATAAAATACAAAAAAGGGCTAGGGATGTGGCTCAGGGGATTGAGTGTCCCTGGGTTCAATCCCTGGTACCCCAACCCCCCCAAAAAAACAAACCAAACCAAAACAACTACAACAACAAAAACCTAGCTATGGTATACAAATAGAATAATTTGAGTATGTTATCAAGATAAGAATCTACTCAAGAGCTGGGCTAATTACTACTAGAGACCGAAATCGATTTACCTCTTCTTGTGGATGTGGTTTATCAGCAGTCCAAACTTGTAACATGGGCACATGAGTCTTTTGGCGTCTCCTAAAGACAAAAATGAAAATTTACATATAGGCTTTTAAAATCAAGGGAAAAAAAAACCTCAGTGGTTTTCATAATTAATAAAATGCAAATTAAAACATTTAAATATCATTTTCATCTATCAGATCAGCAGATATAAACAACAAGATATAGACATATATCATCAAGATATAGACAAATTTATAGTCTCAAACACTGTTGGCAGAGGGGTTAACTAGTATACTTTCTTTGGAAGAAAATCTCTTTGGAAGGCCATTTTTCTAAATCAATAAAAATTTAAATTGTTCACAACCTTCAACCCAACAATGCCATTTCCAAGAATTTACACTCCGCATAAATACAACTGCACATGTACACAAAGACATATATATAAGAATATTCACTGCAAAAAACTGGAAATAGCCTTAAATGTTCACCAAGAAGGAACTGGTTAAAAGAAATCAAGGTACCTTAAAACAGTGGAATACCATATTGCTGTTAAAGAAAATGAGGTAGAGCTATATTCTTTTACACAACAAGTCCAAATTATATTCAGGGGAAAAAAAGCAAGCGAGGTGCACATGTATATACTGGACTATCATCTGTATAAGACATTATGTGTCTTATATATACTCACACATACACACACGCAAAGATTCATTTAGACTTCTTCTAACTTTGTAACCAATAAAATAAATATTAACATAGTATCCAAAGAAGTATCTATTAAAAGGCAGAAAATAACAATGTCAGGCTGCTGAGTAATTAAACAGAAGTTTATTAACAAGGCTTAAAAGTATTATAGCTAACAAGATAAACCAAGACATTTACAATGGCTTGGGAGGGGTTGGCAGTGGAAAGATTGGAATATTTTAAAAAAATGTGTCATGTTGCTTAAGAAGTATGAACTGGATAGGTTAGAGAACTGCTGTTAAGGATTTGGTTTAGGATTAACTTATATGAAATAAATATATATGCTAGGGCAGTGGTTTTCCACCTGTGGAATGTTTGTAATATAAATGATGAAACCTCTCTCCTAACAATACAATTCACTAGGTCTGAGGGTTGTTGTCTGAGTATTTTAAGTAATTCTTATGCACACTAATATTTAAGCAACTCTTCTACTAGGATATTTTATACCTTTTATAAGTACTTATAAAAGCAGCTTAAAAGAAGCTACATTACCAACTCTTTTGCACTGTCAAAGTAAGTAAACTTATTTGGTTATTTTGAGGTATGAGTTACAACAGTAAAATGAGATTACCTAGGGAACATCTTCAGGAACTCTAAAGCTTTTTTAAGAAATGAAATTCAATTAGTATTGCTAACAAATAAAATATAATATAATACAATTATTATATCAGTAAGACATTCTTTATCTAAATAGCAAAGAGTACTATGAGTTGTGCCCTTACTTAAGATAGCTTTCAGTGTTGGCAAAGATGCGGTCCATCTCTGCATCTTTCTTTTCGTACAACTCCTTTCCAACCCAGGGCAAAGATGACAGAAATGCATACACATACCAATCTCGTCGCACCTAAGGAATTTTTAGAAAGGTAAGTTTAAATAAAATGTGCTAATTTTCATTCAGATCTTATTTATTTTTAAATGAATTCCTATGAAAGCTATTTAATAGAGCTTAAATAAAACAGCTGGTTCATTAAGAACAATTCTAGATATTAGTTCTAATCTTAACAAGACAGAAGATTTTGAATTAACATACAGATGTTAAGAGAACCCCTCAGCTTGACAGCTGACTTACCTTTTGAACATTAGGCATTTATAGAGTGTTACACTTTGTTTACTGTTAAAGGGATACCAGTGAAAAGTTCCTGACATAGTACTACAGGGACAAGATTCAGCATACATGGTGCTCTTACCTGAGGCACATCTTCTTCCTGAGTTACACTTACAAAATTTTCAAACATAGCAACCATTGATGGGGCAGCAATCACATGACAATTCACAAGATCAGATAAAAAACGGACCTGTTGGGGCAAACAATTTCTGCTATTAAATCTAAATGACTTTCACAATCATTACAAAATAAGCAATCTTATATGGCCTAAAACAATTTGAAAAACTATACTCCAAGAGCTAAATCTAGCCTACTACCCATTTTTGCACAGCCTGTGAACCAAAAATGGTTTTTAGAATTTTAATGCTTGGGAAAAAAAATCAAAAGAATATTTTGATACATACAGATTATATGAAATTCAAATTCCATTACCCATAAATAAATTTTTAATGGAACACAGCCATGTTCATTCAGTTATTTACTGACTATGGGAGCTTTTGTGCTATAACAACAAAGTTGAGTAGTTATGATAGACACACTATGATGCACACGATTCTGAATTTGTAGGTTTCCATGCTATGCTACATTAAGAACCCAGATTGTAAAATATTCTAGCTACTTCAACCAATAATCTCCTTCTGTTTGGCTATGAATAATTTTCATTTAACTATGGAAGTAGAAATTATGAAACATATTTATTGGGTACCCTTGTGTGCTATTGTTGAGCATTATTAAAGACCCTGTTGTAATGGACTCAGTCTACTGGGACAAGCACAATCTTAACAAGGGGTGACTCAGACTAAAAGATAAATTTAAAAGTGCCCCAGGAACAACAAAGGGAGCGGGGAAAGTTTCATAAAGGTGATAACAGTTGGACTAGATCATAAAGGATGTACTCCTCATGTGGTTTGCAAAGAAGGCATTCTAGGCAAAGGGGTTTAAAAACAAGGCATGCCCAGGGATCTGCAAGCAATTTTGATATAGCTAGAGAGGATATGGTGGTCAAACACAGAGAAATTGACTGAGGCAACCATAAAGGGTCAAGCTAAAAAGGCTGGACTTTAATCCTATAACCTGATGGATGTATGTCCAAGGTTTTATTTGTACTGGGAACTGAACTCAGGGGCACTCTACCACTGAGCTATATTTTATTTTGAGACATTTATTTAGGCCTTGCTACATTGCTGAAGCTGGCCTTGAACTTGGGATCCTCCTGCCTCAGCCTCCAGAGTTGCTGGGATTCCAGGAGTGGCTGGCCACTAAGCTCAGACAAAGTTTTTTGATTATGTTCTCAGTAAAAAACAAGTTGATCACATAACTCCAACATATGTATACACTACCAATCTATGTTTTTAGTAAGGTTTAATTCCATTCCTATTAAGGATTAATATTAGTTCTTATATTTACTCTCTGTAACTCAATGAATAAATTTGTGCACAGTCTCAACTGTAGACAACAGGCAGGAAGTGAAGTTTTTGACTAGTGACTAGCAGAAGCAAAGCCTAGCTATAGAATGGCGCCACTGCAGAAGACAGATTCAAAGGCAGAATCATGAGAAGGCAGGCATGCATCATGCTGGACGCCTCCAGGCAAAGGGAATGGATGTCAGATGAATGCAGAGGGCAGAACCGGCAGGGCTTGGAGACACAGTGTAAGGAGGCAAAGGGAGGACAAAAGTTGGTGATTGGTTTCCTAGCAGAGCAGCCACTATGAGCAAGTTGGGAGAGAGGAAAGAAGGAGAGGAGGAGCAAACAATACATTAATTTAAGGACTTGGAGGAAGGGTATCATAAGGGCTATGAAGATAAAATTTGGGAAAGAGGTCTGAAATTCAGGAGAAGTGGTGAGGTTGAAGATATGGTTCAGTTCTGGGGGCACTGTCAAAATAACTTTGGTTTATGAAGCTGAGAGTCAATGAGAATGATTCAGGAGACAAAGTTTAAAAAAAGTGAGGACAGAATCCTTAGAAACACAAATTAAGGGACAAAGGAAAATGACCCACATAAAGGAAACTGAGGAATAAAAGGCAGAAAGTCCTGGGGGTGGGGAGGCACTGTGGAACATGAGCGTTGAGAAAGTGAGGTAAAGAATCACATGCTGCAGGAAGGTCAACTAGAGTGAAACACAGCAGCTGCACTGGGTAACATCTTAGTATCTTTAATGAGAATGGTTTCAAAAGAGCAGCTATTGGGTAATGTATCTCAAGAGAAAGGATAAATTAGCTGGTTACAGCTCATCCATTCCCTCAATTCAGATACTAAGACATAATATACAAAAAGCAGTAACTTACCAAATATACAGCTTCATTATAATTGTTTGCTTTCAATGATTCTTTCAGTTGACGAATCATAGCTTCTACAAATTCTCCTCCAAAGTTGTAATTCCTGGCATTTAGCAGTCCAACTAATGTTGTATAAATTGTCAGCTTCTCAGGTAACAGACGTGCACTGATTTGTGAACCCGTACAACAAGAAGACCCCCAAACAATGGCATTGTTAAGTTGCTGAATTTCATATAAACCTTTTATTATCCCATTAACTTTGGAATGAGATTATTTTTAACTATGTTTTAAAGTGACTTCAGAAAAGGCACACACATGTCATTGAGAAGAGTTGCACATGTGCCTCCCACAATTTTTCATTTGGATTCTAGATAGGTAAGAAAGTAAAACATGCTTGGGTTGTAGCTCAGAGGTGGACCACTTGCCTGGCATGTGCAAGGCCCTGGGTCCCATCTCCAGCAAACGCAAACACACACACACACACACACACACACACACAACAGTTTATGAAGTTATCACACTTGAAATAAATATAATGCTAGACCAGTTTTTCTTCAAATGTGTTTAGTGGAACTGAATAGCAATTCCACATAAAATGGTTTCCATGGTAATCATAGAAAAGCTGGATTAAACAAGTTTCTTTAAAGTAGAATCATTAAGGGAACAAAGCATTCTGAATTTCTACACTTAGCTAACCAAATGTTATGGGACCAGAATTCCACTTTGGATAGAAAAAAATATGGAATTAAGATGAGTTTCAACTAAGTTCCTATCAGTTAGACTGTAGAATTCTTAACACGGTATTCTGATATAACTAAACTTTAGTTACATCTCAGTTGCTGACTCCAAGTGTGTTGATTTCTTTAAAGTAATTTGAAAAGTAGAGAAAAGGATTACAATTTTTAAAAAAGCAAATGCTGATTCTTAATTTAGGGAGCTTTTAGAAATTAGCTCAAGAAGAAAAACAAATAAGAACTCATAATAATTCAGTAGAGAAAGGATTCTCATATATTTAAATGTTTTCCTAAGGTAACGGCCAGAGTATTAGAGACAATTTAGGTCTTCAAAAAATACTGATGGGGGACTGGAGTTGTGGCTCAGTGGTTGAAGTGCTTGCCTGACATGCCCGAGGACCCAGGTTCAAACCCCAGCATCACACACACAATTAAATGTTAGGGAAACAAAGGCCAGATGAAAAAAATAAAAGAAATTGATTCTTTCTCTATCACTCTCTCCCTCTTTAAAAAAATAAAAAATAAAAATAAAAATAAAATACTGCCAGGTGCTGTGGTGCATGCCTGTAATCCCAGGGACTCAGGAGGACTGCAAGTTTGAGACCAGCCTCAGCAACTTGGCAAGACCCTGTCCCAAAAGAAAAAAGAAAAAGAAAAAACAAAAAACAAAAACAAAAACAAACTTATGCTGACAGTAAACCATGCTCCCTGAATCCAAAATTAAAAAATGCTATTTGTCTCTATAATAAATAATTCAAAACAAGTTAGCTCATGGATAAGTGCAGCAAAAAAAAAAAAAAAAAAAAAAAAAAAAAAAAAAAAAAAAAAAATTACTTTAAGAGTGAGAGAGAGAGAGAGAGAAAGAGAGAATCAATTTTATTTATTTATTTTCATCTGGTTTTTATTTTCCAACACTCAGTTGTGTGTGTGGTGCTGGAGTTCAAAGCCAAGTCCTTGCTCATACTAGGCAAGCGCTCTACTACTAAGCCACCACTCCAGCCCCAAAATGATTTTTCTTAAAAGTTTCTTAGTCTAAGGATATGTCTTCCTGAATATTAATTAGATTCTATTTAAAAACTGAAAATCTGTACTTTAATTATAAGGTGTAAATGAAACCCACTAAGAGTTGCACTCTATGTAATTTTTAAATTTCAAAACTGAGCTGTTAAGAAATTAGAAATTTTTAGAAATTTTTAAAAGTAACTGAAATAATCTTAATTCAGAGAAAGATTACATCTATAATTGCTTCAAAAAGCATCTTTGGTATTCTCTGAAGTGCTACTACTTGAGTTCTTAAAACTGGTACTACTGGCTAAAAAGAATAAGCTAGGGCTCAGCGGTTTCGCCTGGCAGGCGCGAGGACCCGGGTTCAAACCCCAGCACCACTTACACAACTAAGTGTTAGAGCAACGAAGGCCATGTGAAAAACTAAATAAAGTTGTTTCTTTCTTTCTCTGTCTCTCTCACTGTCCCTCTCTCTTAAAACAAAAATTTATTGAGGAGTTGTACAAAAATTCATATGTAGTAATAATGTACATAATGATGGGATTTGTTGTTACATATTCATACATGCACACAATGGAGCAATATCATTTGGCCAATATCCCTCCCTAGCACTTCCT
>PVKS010027970.1:0-26960 GCA_004027875.1 Aplodontia rufa
ATTCTTTCTCTCTCTCTCTCATTGTCCTTTAAAAAAAAAAAGGACACGAGGGGGTGGGGGGCCTGTGACTCAGTGGTTACAGTGCTTGCCTGGCATAAGCAAGGACCCAAGTTTGAACCCCAGCACCACATACACAACTAAGTTTCAGAGAAACAAAAACCAGATGAAAAACTAAATAAAATTGATTCTCTCTTTCTCTTAAAGAAAAATTTTAAAAATGACACAGGATCAGAACAATATTTCTCCAAAGAAAATCTCTGAATGACCAACAAGCTCATCAGCAAAGAGCAACATCAGAACACCCTCCTTAGTCACAGGACAGCCTATGGGCAAGAGTGAGTTGCTGGGGAACGTGCAACTAACTCTGAACAGGAGAGACCACAGCAGGGCAACTCCTAACAGTCAACATCCATCAGCTGATGAACAGAAACACAGGCCAGTCTGAGTGTCCCTCAGCCAGGGCAGGAACAGGTGACACGCTACAGCGTGCAAGGACCATGGACCTTGATGACCTCATGCCCAGTGAGACCCTGACACATAAGGCCACAGTGTTGACTTCAGTGACAGGAGATGTACAGGACAAGAGAGTCCAGGGATGGAGGTGGACTCAGGTGCAGGGCTTCTTAGATGATAAAAATGCTCTTCAACAGACTGTGTTGGATTGGTAGTTACACAACCCTGAAAATACTAAGAACCACTAGATTCTACACAATAAAATGGATCCATTGCAAGGTGGATTAACTATATCTCAATAAAGTAGCTGCCAAACAAAAATAATTCAAATGTTTAACAAAAGAAAGCTTAAAAATTTGGAACTCTTGTCACTGAGTGCTCAAGAAATCTCATAAGCAGTACACTCTTTCTCTCCGTAAGAGAAACCAGGAAGCCAACGCTCAGAGTCCAGGTCACTCACCAAAGCTCACATGACAAGCAGGTGGTCCCAGCACAAGCTCAAGTTCAAGCCTTGTGTTCAGAAACCCTTGTCAGCCACGTCACTCTGCTGTGAGTACAAGGACAAATATGCCGTGGAGGGGAGCACAGCTGCCACAGGGCAATAGGGCTCCAGGCCCCAGGCACAGAGGTGTGGCCCGACTAAAGCCCAGGAGCCCTGAGGGTCTGGTGGGGAGGAAGGGGATAAGACCAGCTTTAGACAGTCTCCCCAGTGGTGGCAGAGGGCAGTGAACAGAGAAGAAAAGAGGCACCAGTGGGGCTGGGAAGCAGGCCAGGGATGCAGTGTACCTGCAGGCAGGCAGCTCCTGCCTCGTGTCCCGGCAAGGCAAGGTGGCCTCACCTTCCACCTGGACACACAGGTGTACCAGCCCTACCTGGCATAGCCACACGCATGGCAAAGCCATGATGAGCACCCAGTGCCCCAGGTGCCATCCTTGGCCCTTCCTAGGGCAGCCTGGAGGTGGGAACAAGAGTTCCCTGGGCAACCTTCCCACCTCTGCCAGCCAACAGGCCTGAGGGGACTGGGGGACATCAAATGAGGCCAGGCTCAGTGTCCAGAAAGAATGAGGACAACCTGGCCTCAGGGATGGTGGTCTGGGGTCCCTAGCAGGGTCTGAGGAGGACTTGCCCCTGTCTAACATGCCACCTAACAGGGGCTCTGGCAGAAGAGCAGAGAGAGCAGCCAAGAATGGCAGAACGGAACACCTGGCAGGCAGTGAGCAGCTTGTTCTCACAGGACCAGAAGCCTCAGATACTATGTGCATCTCCAGGGGCTCTAAACTCCTGAAAACTCACCAGGGATTATTGGTCCTGATCACTTCCTCCTGGATCCATTCCTGGCAGCCAGGTACAAGCCCACACAAATGGGAGATTCCCAGGTCCTACCTCCATTTACTCAGAACACATTGGAAGTCCCCCTTGGTGTCAAAGGCCAACCAAAGCAAGCCCTCTGCTCTGCTAGAGGGAGGAAGAAAAAAGAACAGGGGCTGTCCCAAGGTATTCCCAGTAACAAAAGGAAGATGACAAACAGCACTGCAGAGGCTAGATCCCACAGGACAAAGCCCACAGACAGGGGCCCACAAAGGTCTTCTGGGAGGAAAGAGGAAGCAGGACTTCCCGCACAACATAGATGGCCTTTCTTCCAGGACTGCACCCAATTCCTGCTCTCCACCCTTCAAAGCATGGAGCAAGGATTCCGCAGCTGCCTACATTCTTTTTTTTTTTTTTTTTAAAGAGAATCAATAATCAATTTTACTTAGTTTTTCATGTGGCTTTTGTTGCTCTGACACTTCATTGTATACGTGATGCTGGGGTTTGAACCCACGTCCTTGAGCATGCAAGGCAAGAGCCTTAGCCGCTGAGCTACAGCTTCAGCTCCCACCTCCATTCATGCAGGTGGCTGTGCCACACCTCCCACCACAAGCTTGGCTCCCAGTGTGACCATAAGGTGGCCCTCCCCCCCCCCCCATCTGGCCAGGCCTGGGTCACAGGATGCGGTCAGTTTCCACCTGGCCTCCTCAGGAATGGGTACTCCTGGAACACAGCTGCCATGCTGCAAGGAAACCCAACAGCCAAGCAAGTGAGAAAGCCTCCCGTGAACTCCAGCTCCAGCCAGTACTGACTGCACCTACATAGGGACCCTGTGTGAGAACTGCCTTGCTGGGCCCAGTCAGTCCCCAGAAGAAGACAAGAGATAAAAACGAGTGCTGTCATGTTCCGGAGCAGGCTTCTGAGGTGACCCACTGCACAGCAGGGTTACCAATGGCACCCTCCAGAGCCCTCCCTGACCTCACCACCCACACCCACCCCAGGCACCCAGTGCCCCCTGGGCAGTCCTGGCCTCGCCCCTCCACAAGAGCCTTTATTCCAGGCCTACCTGAGGAACAGGTTCTGTCTCCACCCACGTGGAGTTACCAGTCTAGTCAGGGTACACATAGCAAGCTGGGGGACTCGGGCAGCACGGAGAGAGAAACGAGAACACAGGAATTAACAGGATGGAGGCTGTGCAACTGAGGGTCAGGGGAGGTACTGAGGGCATCTCTGGGAAGGTTAGGGAGGCTGCAGAGCACATCAGAAACCAAAGCAGCAAGGGGCTGCAGGGACTGCCAGGGACCACACCACAAGGTGCCTGGTCAGTGTGGAGATGCATTTTATCCTAAGGGCAGTGAAAAGTCAGAGGGTCTGCATAGGAGTGAAAGCTGGCAGGCTTAGGTTTGAAAAGATTAATTTAGTACAAGAACAGAATGAAACATGCTGTCTTCCACTAGGGTGGTGGTGATTATTTTGAGACAAAAATACAATAGTCAAGTGGCTAATACTGACCAAGCACTATTAGGTTACAAATGGCTGCTTTTACGGGTCAAAAACAGCGGAATATGGGCCATTTCTTAAGGTTCAATTCACACCGGCAATTCAGGGCCAAAAGCTCAAGAGCCTTCTCAGCTTGGAAGGTTAACCATCAACTTCCCACTGTAGAGGTGAGGAAACAGACCCAGTCCTCTGCAAAGCAGGCTCCAGCACAGAGGCTGGCCAAGGCCCCCCAAGCTCAGCATACACATGGGCTGCAGTCCTTCACTGAGAAGCATCTCTGACCAGATTCTAAATCTTTCTAGGTCCCAGCTGTTTTACTCACTCTGGGAACAGTGCGCCCTAGCACTGAACCCTCTCCCCCTCAGAACACCAAATCAAATGTACTCAACAGCGCTCCATCCCAGGCTGCAAAGCAGCACAACAAGTCAAGGGGCTGCTGTGAGCAGTCATGGGGCAAGGCAGAAGCAACAGCCCAAACTTAGGAGAGGCTGCCTGAACTCTGACCTGGTGCCAGGCCACATAAGCTGCCAAATGCCACCCAGCACCCAGAAGGGAAGGGACATCAGGAGACCTGTCTTCTTTCTGCTGCTTCGGAGGTCAGCCACCTCCACAGGATTCACTTTCCCTGATAACACCCTGAAGAAAGAGAACTAAGTCTCTAAGAACCCTCTGGATGTGGCCACCCAGCAGAAGGCAGGAACAGGCTGGAGAGATCCATCCAGGCTTGCTGCCCTGAGAAAGCCACAAACAGAAGAGAATGGTCAGACCCGCCCTCCACAGCGCCTACACATGTTGAGCAAAGACATAAACACTCAGTGTGGCCGTGTGGCCCTGTGGCCAGATTTCCAGTTCCAGCTCCCACAGACCTGCTTCTCCTCTCTGGAACTCAGCAGTTCCACACCTGACGCAGGGTCAGTTCTTAGGTTTGTGCACCGGTTTGAACTTCTGCAGGAACAGAGCCCAACAGGATGTGGGCACAGAGCAGCACGCAATCAGAGCCCCACTTACCAGACACACATCATCTCTGCCCTCCCTGCGAGGACCCTCCCCAGTGAGAGCAAGTCTGCGCTGTCGTGTCCACCGTTCCAAAGGCAAGCAAGCTCCAAACGCGAAAGTTTCGGATCCCGATGGGCCCGGACACGGAGCTACGCGCTGCCCCGGGCAGTGACAGGGGAGTCTGCTCCAATATCACAGCCCCCAACCCACAATTCCGCAAGTCCCAAGTAGGAAGATTCTACCACAGCTGGCCCCAAGGTGTTCCTAACTCCACGCGGTGCAGCCGACTAGGTCAGCCCGCACACAACCCTGCCGCCCGCCCGGCCGCCACCGCCCCGGCGCTCCGCAAAGTTGGCGCGCGCCAGGGAGCTCGCCCTCCACCCCGCCGTCCGCCCCCAACATCCGAGTCCGCGCATGCGCGCCACAGCCTGCGATGTGGCAACGCGGGGGGGGGGCCGGGGCCGGGGCCGGGGGCGGCCGCGGACGAAGCCCAGCGACCCCCGGCTCCCGGGCGGGCGAGCGCCCCAGCCGGTCCCGGAGCCCCCGAGCGAGGGGCTTCACCCCAGGGTCCCGCGGGCCTACCCCGGCGGCGGGGATGGGCGCGGGCGGGGGTCCGGCTCCCCCAGCCCGCTCACTCACCTCCGCCATGGCCGTGTGTGCGCGGGAGGCGGCGGCCGCGCCGGGATCCCCGGATGCGGGGCCGCGCGCTCATTGGCCGCGGCCCTGACGGGCGGGGCCTGGGCGGGGCCGTGCGTAGTAGGTGCGCGGGCCGGCGGACTGGGTGTGCGCCGCGTTCCCCTCAGCCCTGGGCGCCGGTGGCGGGCGGGGTCAGTCCGACTGTGTGCGGCGGGCAGGGTGGGTGGGTCAGGCGCTGCGCGGCGGAGAGGCTGGGCGCGGAGCTGCTGCGGCGGGAGAGCGCGCTCAGCCGGGCAGATGCGGGGCGGGCCGGGGTCGGGGCACTGCTCCCGCGGGCTCCGCGAGCCCCCTGCCCCAGCCCCTTCGCTTGCTTACGTCATTCGCGCCTGGGGCTCTCCCTGCGGCCGAGACTTCTCGGGAAGCGTGTCGCTGGGTTAGTCCAAGCGCTGGGGCAGGCCCTGCGCGGCCTTGTGCTACTGGCCGGGGCGGGAGTGGCCCGAGGAGGGTGGAAGCGGAGAGTGCACAGCAGGGTGCTTTCAAGGTCAGAGAGTCGCTGGGGGAGGCTGCCGCGGGTATGTGCGGCCACCTGTGGGCAGGTGAAGGGCAGGGGGACATCCCGTGCCTCCGGACGTGGTGCCCTGAGGAGGACACCACGTCCCTGGGAGCAAGCTGCAGGCAAAGCGAAGCTGTGGCCATTCTACTGAACTGTCGAAGTTACGCCGCGCGCGGCAAACCGCAATGCCCAGTCCAAGACTGGACCTGGCTGGGAGGGGGAAAGTGACCAGGGACATTCCTGAGTCTGCCAACAGAATTAGATGAAAGGGTTGGGTCAATGTTAAGTTTACTGAAATCAGTTCTGTAAGAGAGCCTCATACTTGAAAATTCTCATAGCCGAGCTCAGTAATGCTTGTAATCCCAGCAGCTGGAGAGGCTAAGTCAGGAGGATCACAAGTTCAAAGCCAGCATCAGCAACTTAGCGAGACCGTGCGCAGCTTAGACCCTGACTTTTTTTTTTTTTTGAGAGGGGCAATATGTTTTTTTTTTTTTAATGAGAGGAAGAGAGAATCAATTTTATTTAGTTTTTCGCTTGGCTTTCATTGCTCCAACACTTCACTGTGTACATGGTGCTGGGGCTTGAACCCACATCCCTGTGCATGCAAGGCAAGTACTGAAACCACTGAGCCACCACTCCAGCCCCAATATGGTTTTGTTTATATTGCAAATTATAATTTATAATAACATCTACATTTTTAATCTAATTTTTAATGTAAATTTTAAAAGGGCTGGAGATTTGGCTGAGTGGTTAAGTGCCCCTGGGTTCAATCCCCAGTACCAAAAAAAATAAAAATGAAAATTCACACTGAAGTATTTATGGTAAAAAGCCATGATGTATGCAACTTACTCCCAAATGGTTGGGATAAATTTATTCTGTACCTACAAAACAGTATGATAATGGCAAGTGGGGTAAAATAATAATAGCAGTCTGGGAATTGGGTATGTGGGTTTTCTAACTATAATGATTCTATAAGTGTGAGATGATTTTCAAATAAAAAAGCAAAAGAAAGAAAACAAAATGAAGACCACTTGAGTTTTGAGCTGAGACCTAGCGAGGACAAGGCCAGCTGGAGAGGATTCCAGCAGTGGACCAGAAAAGGTGGAGAGTCCAGCAAAAACACCTGCTGGAGGACTGGCACTGGGCAAGTGTGTCCACTGAGGTGTCTAGTGGCACATCTCTGCTGTGTTCTGATGGCAAGTGGACAGACTGATTTGGAATGGCTCCAAGACGAGATCTAGGTGGCTACACCACAAAAGCCTCTAGAGTACCCAAGGGAGAGCAGGCACATGGGGTGGAGTGACCCCACAACTGCAGTGGTGACTGCAGTCACAAGTGACTCATCCCTGTCAGTTTTCCTCTGGAGGAGCTGCCCTTAGGGGCATATGGTTTGAGTTTGAGAATTGCAGGTGGGCTGCACTGAAGACTGCATGCTGTGCCCCCTACTTGTGCCCCCCTCTGCAAAAAAAGAAAAGAAAGAAACTAGAAGCACTAACAGCCCAGCTGTTGGGAAGGGTGGTGGCTGACATCTCAGCAGAGCATCTGCCCAGATCTTGCCATTGCCTGGAGAGA
Organism: Aplodontia rufa; assembly: GCA_004027875.1. NCBI lineage: Eukaryota > Metazoa > Chordata > Mammalia > Rodentia > Aplodontiidae > Aplodontia > Aplodontia rufa. The sequence continues at coordinate 7,019 of PVKS010027970.1, forward strand.
GCCAATTGACAAAACCTTCCAAGAGGCTACCATATTCAGCAGTTGATTGATATAGCTATATAAAGGTCCACCCACCTGTACCTAGGGGCACTAATTGGAAGCTCCAGAGCCCCCAGAGGGTCTCAGCAGCTGCTCTTCCCTCTGTGAACCTCTGTCCCTCCTGTCAGGGGCTGACCCCAAGGATTACCCCCTAGTTTTTCCTGCAAATAATCTGTCTCCAAAAGTCTGTCTCAAAAAAAAAAAAAAGTCTGTTTCCCAGGACCTAACCTGAGTCATATTTTGAAAGATTTAAAAAACAAAAGACCAGGGGCTGGAGTGGTGGCTTGGCAGTTACAGCGCTTGCCCAGCATGTGCAAGTACACAGGTTCAAACCCCAGCACCACATACACAACTAAGTGTCAGAGCAACAAAAGCCATGTGAAAAATTCAATAAAAATTGATTTTCTCTGTCTCTCTCTCTCTTTCTCACTGTCCACTCTTTAAAAAAAAACAAAAAGATTCTCTCTCACACACACTGTCCTTCTCTCTTTAAAAGAAAAAACAAAAGACCAACCATGCTGGCCCACACCTGTAATCCCAGGTACTCAGGTGGCTAAAGGCAAGAGGATCACAAGTTTGAAGCCAGAGAGTGTTGCCTGGCAAGTACTTGGCCCCAGATTCAATCCCCAGCACCACATAAATAAATAAAGGAAAAACTAAAACGTGAAAAAATTACCTCTCTTTAAGAAAATAGGGGATCGCAAGTTTGAGGCAGCTTTGGCAATTTAGGGAGAACTTGTCTCAAGATAAAATTCTTAAAAGAGGGCTGGGGACGTAGCTCAGAAGTAGAGTACTTCTGGGCCCAATCCCCAGTCCCACAAAAGTCATATGTGCATACATACATATATCTTGGTCTTCTGTGCCACTATAACAAAATGCCACAGCCAGCCAGAGAGGTGGTGCACCTATGGACCCAGCAGGAGGGTGAGGCAGGAGGATTGCCTGAGCCCAGGAGTGTGAGACCCCATCTCACAAGAAGTAAGTGAAACCACAGCCTGGGTAGTTTAGAAAGACTGGAAACTTCCTCACAGTTCTGGAGGCTAGAAGTCCAAGTTGGAGGTGCTGGCAGATGTGGTGTCTAGTGAGGGCCTAGCCAGGTCTGTGATTGTAAGACACCTCCCTGTCCTCCATAGAGGACAAGCACTGTGTACTCACCACAGGAGTAGCCCAAAGCGGCACCACTCCTTCTTGTCACCTTGGGGACTAAGTTTCCACCTGATTTTTTTTTTTTTAAAGATAGAGGGACAGTGAGAGAGACAGAGAAAGAGAGAAATAACTTTATTTAGTTTTTCACATGGCCTTAGTTGCTCTAACACTTAGTTGTGTACATGGTGCTGGGGTTTGAACCCGGGTCCTCAGGTTTGCCAGGCAAGCACCGAAACCGCTGAGCCACCGCTCCAGCCCCTCCATCTGATTTTTGAAGGGGACAGAATCTTTCAAACTTCAGCAAGAAGTTGAAAGTGTGACACACCATGATGAAGAACTAAGGTGAAACCATTGTCCTTTTGAGAAAGACACAAAGGCTGAGCTCAGAGTGACTCCAGGGCAACCCAAAAATTTCCTGTAAACTGGGGCAAGCCTGGGCTCCAGCGTCCCACAGCACCCTCTCCACCACACGCCACCTGGTCACCTGAGCTCCATCAGTGCCCGCTGCTTCCGGCTGGGCAGAACTGGAGAGCCTCACAGTGACAGCAGCTGCTTGGCCACAACTTTGGAATCTGGTGCTCATACTGCATTGGCAGGTCAGATTGTCCAGGAAGCAAACACAGGGAGGGCTCTCAGATGGACACCCTCGGGGCACCAAGACTTCAGCTCTTGAGCAGGAGGGCCCTGTGGAGATGTCACGGTGGGCCGTGGGACAAGGCTCTGCACCCAATATACCAACCCTTGGGAGGGGCACAGCCTGGCCATTGGGAGGCCATTTCCAGATGCTAGTGCTTCCAAGGGATCTTCAGGTTGCATTCACGGTACACAACACATCTCGGCATTGTACTTTTTCCTGAGAATTTGGATGGTTGGCATGTTTATACTAGTGGCTACTTTTAAATTACAATTCTAGGGATGGAGCAGTAGCTTAGGTAACAGCGCTTGCCTGGCAATACACAAGGACACTGGTTCAAACCCCAGCACCATGTACACAATGAAGTGTCAGAGCAACAAAAGCCACACGAAAAACTAAATAAAAATTGCTTCTCTCTTTCTCTCTCTCTCACTGTCCATCTCTCTTTGTAAAAAAAAAAAAAAAAACAGCTAAATAAAATTGATTTTCTCCCCCCACACACTCTCATCTCTCTCTCTTTATTTTTTTTTTAAAGAGAGAGGGACAGTGAGAGAGACAGAGAAAGGGAGAAACAACTTTATTTAGTTTTTCACATGGCTTTAGTTGCTCCAACACTTAGTTTTGTGTACGTGGTGCTGCGGTTTGAGCTCGGGTCCTCATGCTTGCCAGGCAAGCACCAAAACCGCTGAGCCTCCGCTCCAGCCACATCTCTCTCTCTTTAAAACAAATAAATTAATTACAATTCTACATAATTAATTCTGTTCCTTCACACCAGCACTGTGAGGCACCTGAAGGCTTCCAGTAACCACATTTTAAAAAGGAATAGAACCATGCCAAGTTCATTTCAATAACGTGTTTTATTTAAATCAACATTAAAATATTATCTGCTATAAACATAAGAATGAGCTAGTTACATTCTTTTTTCCAACCAAATCTCCGACTACAGTGTATTTCACACAGACAACACAAGAGTCTCACACTGGGGTTTCACGTGCCTTGCAGCCACATGAGCAGGTGCTGCATGCTGGAGCAGACCTCAACCAGACACTATGGTCAGTGCTGCTTGAGATGGTGTGGAGACCTACACTGAAGGTGTGGTCTGCTGGGTCCCAGGACTGTAGGTAACTTTGTGAAGCACCAGGAAAAAACCTAGGCTGCCCTTCCTTCCCTGGATCACAGGCTCCAGCAACTCCATTGCTAGTGAAGCAGCATCAGCCCATTATTGCCAAATGAAGCGGCATCAGCCCACTGCACCTCGAGCTCCTTCCAGCTCTTTCCAAGTTTCTTTGAGGTCCTGATGCTCCTGCCCCTCTCCACAGAGCACTGTGCTTAGCTGGGAGTCTGAGCCTCTGGACTGTGGACCTGTCTGCCCCTCTATTGTGTGACAGCACTACCTCCTGCTCATCTCCAGGATGTCTGCGTGCTCCTCGGATCATTGCTTGGTGCATGCATCATCCTCACTTACAAAACAAAAGAGGCAGGGGACAATTTGTATTTGTTTTTTCATCTGGTTTACTCGAACCCAAGTCCTCATGCACACTAGGCAAGTGCTCTACCACTGAACCACCTCTCATTTTCCCTCCACACGCTGCAAAAAATCCTCAGCCACCCTCTTTGCCTGCCAGCTCAGAGTTTGCCTCTCTCTCTACTGTGAGGTGCTGGTCAGACAGGGTCAGCTCTCAGAGCCCCATGGACATGGATGCCACCCACTGCTCAGGCCATGGAGCCTGCTGGAGAGTGCGCCTCGCTGCCAGGCACCTTGGCCTCCTCTCACAGTGTTCACTTCTGGCGTTGCGTGGACCAGGCCTGGCATAGGCAGGCTCCTGATGGCTGTGGGCCACCCTAGCCTCCTTTTCTCTTCAAGCCAGTGACTCCTCCAGGATGTGTTGTGGTGTCACTGCCAGCATCTCTTTTCCTGGGGCACAGCAACCCCTGTCCATCTGCAGGTTACATCCCTGTGTTTCAGGAAAGCTCTGTTCCACCGCGTGTGTCTCTCCTTCCAGGATATGGAGTAGAAGGCTGCTATACATGTTGTGTCTCATTTCTCAGATTCTTCTGGCCCCTTTTGATGATCTATTTCCTGATGGCCACGCCCTGTCCTTGCCTCTCTTGGTATGCACCTTGCCAATGCAGAACTCCTGCATATAGCAGGGTGTCTGCCTACAGCAATGAGCTCTTCCTGGGTCTCTCCTGCACTCTGGGCCCAGGTACTCCTCTCCTCCAACACTGGACACCCCGCTTTATGGTCTCTGGAGCTGAGCTCCCCTCCTCCTGCACGGGACACCCTGCTTTGTGGTCTCCATAGCTGAGCTCCTCTCCTCCTACATTCAATGTCCTGCTTCATGGTCCCCAGAGCTGAGCTCCCCTCCTCCTGTACTTAATGCCCCATTTTGTGGTCCATTGAACTGAGCTCCCCTCCTCCTGCAAGGGACACCACACTTTATGGTTCCAGGAACCATGCTCCCCTCCTCTGGCACTGGACATCCCACTTTGTGGTTCTCAGAGCCGAGCTCCCTTCTTCCTGCAGTGGACATCTCACTTTGAGGTTCCCGGAACTGAGCTCCCCTCCTCCTGCATGGGGATGCCCTGCTTTGTGGTCCCCAGAGCTGAGCTCCTCTCCTCCTCCACTGGATGCCCCACTTAGTGGTCCCTGGAACTGAGCTCCCCTCTTCCTGCACTGGACACCACACTTTGTGATCTCCTGAGCTGACCTCCCCTCCTCCTGTATGGGATGCCCACTTTGTGGTCCCCGTAGCTGAGCTCCCCTCCTCCTGTTGTTCTGTGTCCCACCTTGTGGGAGCTGAGCTCCTCTCCTCCTGCACTGGATGCCCACTTTGTGGTCCTGGAACTGAGCTCCCCTCCTCCTGCACTTGACATCCTGCTTTGTGGTCCCCAGAGCTGAGCTCCCCACGTGCTGCACTCAAGGTCCCACTATGTGGTCTTCAGAACTAGGGCAGTTATTTCATTTAAATTTGTGGTGCTTTCTCTCGTACAACCTTCGTTTCATCCACAGCATTTTTTAGATCCAGTCTTCAGTTTCTTGTTCTTGAAGCTGCGCAGTCCACCTGAGGTAACTGTCCTAAGACCAGAGCAGGAAGGCCCTCACCGTAGGTGTGTTTTCTCTAGGTCTGCCTTGCCACTGGCGGCCTGGGTTGGTACTGCAGGGCTGCTCAGCAGAGCAACCTGCTGCTGGAGGATCCATAGCTTCCTGCAGATGTCTTTCCTTTTGGACCCCTCCTCAACCCAGTGTTCCCTTCCTTCTCCAGTTTCACCCCACGCTGGGTGCAGAGACTTCCGCTATTGCTAGCCTGTGCCCTGCCTGATCTGCTAGACATTCTGGGGTCACCCCTCAGAGTGCACACACTTTGTAAGCTGAGGCCAGCGCTCCCTGAGTCCCATAGCCCTAAAGCTGCCCTTCATTGGTTGCCCCTCCTCCTTTGTTAGTGCTGTCCAGGAATAGCACTACGCAGCCAGGGCCACCAGGTTTCTGCAATCTCTCAGTTCTTTGGATGGTGTTAACCCTGTGTCCACTCAGCCACCCTTTTGGTGGTCACGGTCACACTGATAATGTGCCCACTGCCTCTGGTGGTACACAACATGGTTTTTTCAGAAAGAGTTGAGTGTTTTGCTAGCAACAGAGAAGAGGCCCTTGTGAGCTGCAGTCAGTAGTCTCAACCCTGAAACCCACTCCCAAGTTGCTCTTTTTCATTTTTAATATTTATTTATTATGATAATAATTAAAATTATTCATTTTATTATTTTTATTAATTTATTATTTTTTAATTTTTTCTTTCAGAGAGAAGGGACAGTGAGAGAGAGAAAAAATCAATTTTACTTAGTTTTTCATGTGGCTTTTGTTGCTCTGAAGTTTTGTTGTGTATGTGATGCTGCATCCTCGTACATGCCAGGCAAACGCTGTAACTGCTGAGCCATCACTCCAGCCCCTAATTTATTATTATTATTAATTAATTATATTATTAACTTAACCACTGAGCCACATCCCCAGCATTTTTTATTTTTTGTTTGAGACAGGGCCTCACTAAGTTTCTCAGGGCCTCACCAAGCTCCTAAGGCTGGACTTTAACTTGTGATTCTCCTGCCTCAGCCTCCTGAGCTGCTGGGATCACAGGTGTAGCCACCACACCCAGCTCCCTCAAGTTGCTCTTTACAGGAACTTCAGCTTGAAGTTTCATTCTCAGGCTGAGTAGGAAGTGAAAGCACAAGGTGACCTCTGACCGGACAGCAGTACACAGATTAGGACAGCAGTTGATTTAGACATCTCATTAAGGTTACAGTATGGAAAAATCCCAACTCAGTTCCCCTTCCTTGGTGGGATTGGGTCTCTGTACTCGTGCTGTTGCCCTCTAGGGTCTCCAGTCTTTGTTGGCTCTTGCTACTGCAAGTCACTGCAATTCTGAGGTTGGCAATGTGTTCCTTATCTGTAGGTCAGGATCAGCTCCTAGGCAGACATCAAGGGCCAGCAGGGCCCTGCTCCCCAGGGCCCGGGGTCCATTTGTCTCCTTCCAGAGTCATGTCCTAAGCCCTTCCCTCATCTTCTTGCTGGCTACATAGCATCTGATTGGTGTCATGGTGGCCTCTCAGGAAGTGGATGTCCTCTGGGCAATTGAATTAATCTCCCAGGTCCACATTGCACAGCAAAGTCCTTTGCCACAGCAGGGAACATCTCATGGGCATCAAGGATGAGGGTATTGATCAGCGCGGCCCAGAGCATAGCTGCCCAACTGGGGGCATTCTGGCCATGGAGACCTGGAGCATGTCCAGGGCTGAGTGGGGCGGGTCCACACATGTTCCTCACAGTCTGCTCCTGGTGCAGCCACCACAGCAACACAGATGCACCCTGCCTTTGTCTACTTCCTCGCCACCATCAGGAAGTGTGGCTTAGAGGGTGCTCCAGAGGCTTGGTTCAGGGGCTTTGTTGCTGACCATCCTAGGCGGTGCCTGCATCCAGGAAGCTTACCTCTGAAAGCGCCCGGGCCTGGTCCCAAGAGCACTCAGCACCATGTTCTAATCCACTGAGCAAGTGCCACTGAGGACCCGATTTCTGGTGACGACTACACGCTCAGCCCCTGATGTGTAGTGAGAGGCGTGGTGTGGGTGCCAGGTATCACCAGACTGCGTGAGAGGTGAGGTAGTGATCATGACAGCTGCGCCTACGTGGTGGGTGAGTCCAGGTGAGGACTGCTAATGCGGAAGAGCTGCCGACCTGGAGGTGGGGGGGGGGCAGCTGGAGGAGGCTGGTCACCGGGGGTGACCTGTGGGGACTGTGTCTTGTCCCTGGCTCTTGCTCTCAGCTTTCCTCTGCCACTCCCTGCCTCTGAGACAGCCCACCTCATCTGGGCCCAGAGCACTGGCACCCCCCCACCATGAACTGGACCTCTGACACTATGAGCCAAAAAAGCTTTCCTTCCTCTAAGTTGTTCTTGTGGAGTATTTTGGTCACAGTGAAGAAAAGCTAACACAGTAGGCTCTAAAAAATATACTTGTGGATGGGTTGGGCTAAACCAGTGGGCACACCCCATTGTTGTGACCTAGACCTAGCCAGAGCCCATGGAACAGGAGACTTTGTCTAGAGTTTCAAAGAAAGCAAGCATCCCACAACAGCACCCAGTATATCCCTGCCCTAATTCCCAGAACCTGAGGCCCTGGTACCTCCCGGGGCAGAAGGGATGCTGAGGTAGCAGGAGGGCAGGATCTGAGCTGGGGTCACCCTGCTTACCACAGGTCCTCATGGGAGGAGGCAGGAGGATGCTGCACTGTGCTCTGGAGATGAAGGAGGGCTGAGGGGCTTCCCTAGGTCTCACTAGGCCCAGTCCACAGGCCACAGCTGGGTTTAGCCCAGGGCAGCCTGCGCTAGCTCCTAACCAGAACTGTGCTATTTTAAGACCCTGTCTGGGGTCACCACTTCCTGTAGACACAGGGAGCTTCTGTCCATCCACACTTCTGGGACATACTGCAAGGACTGAGCGGTTTCTACACAGTGAAAGCCTGTTTCTCACAGCTTGGGGCTAGAAGTCCAAGAATGGGAAGGGCCTTCCTGGTTGGCAGCAGGGTGGGTCACTCTGGCCAGTCCTGGGAGCCCCACCTCCATGGCCTCATGGCCCTCCTTGGGGCTGAGGGTCTCAGCGCAAGGTTCTACGGGGAGGAAGGAGCTGTGGGCCTCCACAGTCTCTAGGCCTCAGCCTCCACTTCCTTGGAACCCGGAGAGTCATCAGCCCTCCTCCCTGGGGCACTGTAAGGACCAGTAAGTCGAGCAGCATAGCCAGTGGGATAACTGGGGACAGCACCCTGAGCCTGGCACTCTGGGCCAGAGGTGTTGGGATGGTGAGTCCAGGCTCATGAGCCTTGTAGGCGCTGGAGACTTGGCAGAAGTGACTTGGGAAATGAAAGGGCAGAACAAATCGCAGGTACATGCGAAAATAAGCATTATTATTGTCCCCTCCTCGCCTTGCCCACTGGTTCGCCCTCCCCAGGCCAAGAAGCTCAGAGCACACACAGGCGAGGATGCGCGTGGTGTTTACTGGGAGCAGGCAGGGGCCAGGCCAGCTGGTCACACTTTCTTGGTGATGCTCTTTGGGGTGGCGAGCTCATAGAGACGTGGGGATGCCTGTGCCACCAGGGAGGCCGGGGAGATGTGGTAGGGGTCATAGTCCTCATTGAGGCCCTTGCGCACCTTGGGCTTGGCCAGGAAGACAATCCGCTGGCTGGCCACCGCTTTCTTGGTGACGTCCAGCACCTCCCAGCGGGGGTTGCGGTCCGGAATGCACTTGTCTGACTGGGCCTTAGGCGCTAGAGTGGGGAGGAGAGGGACATTGGGACTCTGCTGAAACTCCCATGCAGAGTCTGCATCAGTGGCAGCAGGACACAGCCTGGCCACGCACACCTGGACATCCCTAGGCCACAGGTACAGGTGACACAGCCTGGCCATGCACACCTGGGAGTCCTTGGCCATGGGCATGCACACCTGAATGTCCCTAGGCCACAGGAGCAGGTGACATACAGCCTGGCCATGCACACCTGGTCGTCCCTCACACATGGCAGGAGCAGGTGACACTGCAGTGTGGATGGACTTCAAGGACCTCATGCTCAGTGAGAACCAGACACACATGACCACAGTGTGTGACCCAGTGACAAGAGAATCCAGGAATGGGACGTGGACTTGTGGGTGCAGGGCTAGGAGGGATGGGGACTGCTCATGGCGATGGGCTTCCTTTTGGGGTGGCAGACTGTTCTAGAATTAAATAGAGGTGATGGACACATTAATCTGTGAGTATACCACAAACTACCCTTTAAGAGGGTGAACTGTAAAGAAAATGTTCCCAGAAAGGACCCTGGGACCAGCCAGGAGAGTTCAAGCCTCCTTACACAGTTGGCCCTGGTGGCCAAGAGTCTATCTCTCACCCCACTCTGCTTTACCTCAGATGTCCCTGTGGGGAGGGCAGCACAGAGCCAGCTCCTCTGAGCCCTCCTTCTGGCCATCTCCCACACTTTCCCCTACTGCCTGCAGGAGTCAAGCCATAGGATGGCTGCTCCCAGGCAGAAGAGACGCGACCAGCAGGCCCTTGGCCAACATGGCTGTGCCTCAGGCTTTAACCTCAGGGGACTCTGGACCTCACATTGGAGGGGTAAGGCCCTTTCCCAAGCCCCTCTTTGCTTGGCACCTCAGTGCAAACACACAAGGAAAACGCACTCCCGGGCAGACAGCTCCCTGGGAAAAAGAGCTTCCCCATCAAGCAGACCCAGGCAATCAACACTCTTCAAGGCAAGTGTCCAGGAAGAGGGGCCAGACTTGCCCAGGGTGGCCAGGACAGCCAGGACAAGCCTTTCCTGGGACTCCTATGAACACTAGAGTCCTTTTCAGCACACTGGTGAACCACAGGCAGGCATGCAGCTCAAGTTACCACACCTCCTCTGGTCACCTCCCTCCCTCCTTTCCTGTTGGTTAGATAGGGTCTCAGTAAGTTGCTGAGTCTGGTCTTAACCATTCTTTCCTCCTGTCTCAGCCTCCCCAGTCAGGGTTCACAGGTGTGTGCCTCCACCCCACCTTGGTCACTTTTTTAAAAAATACTAGTTACAATCCTTGGGGGCATGGTTCAGGGGCTCTGGCTTCCATGCCAGCACCAAGAAAAGCAAAACCACACACAGCTCACAGCCCTTCAAGGTGAAAACCACTGGAGAACTGCCTCAACCATCTTCAACATATCCATGTGCAAGCTTGCACACACCTGAAACACAGAAAAGTGTGTGCGGACAGGTGTGAACACTCAGCCCCAAGCTTCAGGAAGGGTCGCATGATGAAGCTATGCAAGCTTGTGCACATCTGAAACATGGAAGAGCATATGTGGACAGGGCATGAACTCTCACCTCCAAGCTGCAGGCTTGCATCATGTGATGCACCTGTGCGCAAGCTTGCACACACCTGAAGCACACAAGAGTGAGTGCAGACAGGGTGTGAACACTCACTCCCAAGCTGCAGGGAGGGTCATGTGATGCACCCATGTGCAAGCTTGCACACACCTGAAGCACAGAAGAGCAAGCACAGACAGGGCACGAACTCTCAGCCCCCAGCTGAAAGGAAGGACGCGTGATGCACCTGTGTGCATGCGTCCATGCACTCAAAGCCTGCTTGGCAGAAAGGGTGGTTACAGAGGGCAATCCCGTGCCAAGAGGGAGGCACAGTGATGCTGCCAGGCCTGCAGCTCTTGGTCAGCGAGGTCTCGTCAGCTGCGTGGGTGAGACAGGCCCGGACAGGCAAGGGTAGCCCCAGGGACCAGGATGGAGACTGGGCCTGGCTTGACTGGGGTCTCGGGGCCTGGTGTTGAGCCCACAGAACTCCGGCCCGGCCAAGCTGCTGTGGGAGGGAGGGTGCAAGGAAACTCAGGGCTCCTGGCAGGGCACCAGGAAGAAGTATGTGTGATTCGCTCACATGTCCGTGCACAAGCTGCCTGGTCCTCAGCGCTGTATGTGTTCCCTTCATTATTTTTTCTCTCTTCTTCATGCTTTCCTGTATTTTCTGAATCCTCTACCATTAGTACACATTACTTGGTCACTGGGGAAGTGGGGTGTCCAACTCGGATTTGTTTGTTTGGTTTTGTTTTTTGGTACCAGGGATTGAACCCAGGGGTGCTTAATCACTGAACCACATCCCCAGCCCGTTTTTTTATATTTTATTTTGAGACAGGATCTCATAAGTTGCTTAAGGGCTCGATCCTCCTGTCTCAGCCTCCCGAGTGGCTGGATTACAGAAGTGCACCACTGTGCCCCTCTCCAAGTTGTCTTAAGGCATGGGAGGGGAATCCAGCAAACCCTTCCAAAGCTGCCTGGCACCGCACAGGCACTCTGATCCCTGCCCCACTTTCTCATCTGTGCCCACGTCCCCTGCTCAGAGCACTCAGATGACAGCTTCCACTTGCCCCTCACACCCTCCACTTCTGCCTCTTTGCCCAGGGGCTGGTCTCCTCCACTACCTTCCAGGGGACCTGTGCAGGCTAAGGTGCAAGCCATCCACAGCACTAGGACAGCTGGTCTGTAGTTCAAAGAGTTGATAAAGGAAGAGGGCAGCACAAATCTGGCAAAAACAGGCCTCACATCCAAGCCTTCTGGTCCCCATCCCAAAGCCACCAGATGTTGCAGGGAGCAGAGCCCCAGGCACCTACTCACTGGCCAATTGAAGGAGACGGTTGTAGTCTGACACATGGGGCTTAGGTTTTGGCATGGGGTCCCACTCTTCCAACATGGTGGCTGGGACCTTGGGTTTTGCCAACCGGAGGGTCCGTGAGCTGGGGACTGCCATCTGGGCTGCCCTGGATACCTGGGACACCTGGAAATAGGAATAAGGGAATGAGCAAAATAGGCCATGATTCCTCACTGGCCCTGGAACAAAAGGGCCCCATAAGCAACAGCAAAAGTTAACAAATAAGAAATTAGGGCTGGAGTGGTGGCTCAGCAGCATCATGTTTGCCTGGCATGCACAAGAACCCAGATTCAAACCTAGGTACCACATACACAGCTAGGTGCTGGAGCACCAAAAACCAGATGAAAAACTAAAATTGACTCTCTCCCTCTCCCTCTCTCTCTCTTAGTTTGCAAAGAATTGATAGCTATTAACCTATAAATAGCTATCAATATTAATAACTATTAATATATAAAGAGGAGTGCCTAAAAATCAATAACAAAGACCTAATAAGGAACTGGCTAAATGATACAAGAGAGCTACCCTGACTATTCAATGATCCTCTCTGCTGACTATCACTCCATACTCCATGCCCACCCATTTTTTTTTTTTTTGGACTAGGGATTGAATTCAGGGGTGCTTTATATATATATATGTATACATATATATAGATAAACAGGGGGACAGTGTATATTTTATAAACATACGGGAACAGCGTATGAGAGAGAAAAAAAATTTTATTTAGTTTTTCACATGTCTTTCATTGCTCTGAGACTTTGTTGTGTACATGGTGCTGAGGTTTGAACTCATGTACTTGCACATGCCAGGCAAGCACCATAACCGCTGAGCCACAACTCCAGCCCCTTTATATTTTATTTTGAGACAGGGTCTCAAGTTGCTAGGGCCTTGTTAAGTTACTGAGGCTGGTTTTGAACTTGAGATCCTTCTGCCTCAGCCTCCTGAGTCTCTGGGATTACAGGTGTGCACCACCACACCTGGCATACCCATACATTTGGAGTAGGGAAAGATCTGACATTATTGAGCCCAAGTGAGAATGTGAGAGAAGAGAAGTTCATGCGTGCTGCAGGTGAGTGAGCAAGTGCATGGCTCTGGAGAGCGAGGTGTTCATCTTCTGACTCACTGCAGACAGCACAGCACCTGGGTACTGGACAGCAGCACACTGTGGGCAGGTGACCTTGCACATATTTGAGGCAAGCCAGCCATGCAGCAGCAGAGGCCGCCTAAGTTAGCTGCAGTGGATTCCTTTGATCAGATGCAACCCTGCACTGAATGTGTTTTCTACATATACCAGTAAGGATCACGCTGTAAAACAAATAACAAATAACGGATAAAAGCAAAAAAAAAAATGGAGCCATTTCAACACATTGAAACAAAACACTGTGAATGACATTTATGGGTCTACGTATGGAATCAAATGTAAAATGACACCTAGCTGGCCGAGGTGAGAAGAGGAAGAGACCCTGGCAGGAGGTTCACCAAGAAACCTGACAAATTCTAAGCATTTCCCAGAGAATCTGTATTCAAACAAAATCATTTTCCTCAATTCTGCTGTGGCTGCTCAGTGAACAAGTGCCCTGCTGGGCTCTGCTGGTCAGTGGCCAATGATTCACCCTGACAAGGGTTTGCAGCTCCCAGGCTGTCAGCCTCCCCTCCCAAGAGGCCCATTTCTTTTCTTTTTCTTTTTTCTTTCTTTCTTTCTTTCTTTCTTTCTTTCTTTCTTTCTTTCTTTCTTTCTTTCTTTCTTTTTTAACTAGGGATTGAACCCAGGGGTGCTTAACCACTAAGCCACATACCCAGCCCTTTTTTTATATTTTATTTTGAGACAGGATCTCACTAACTTGCTGAGGCTAATTTTGAACTTGGAATCCTCCTGCCTCAGCCTCCGGAGTAGCTGGGATGACTGGTGTGTACCACCACGCCTGGTGAGAGACCCATTGCAACCCTCGCTGCTCAACCCACCATCTGGCTTCCTTGCATGTGCACAAACACTCTGCACAGGGCAAGGACAGCTCTGGAGAGGCCCAGGTATGGCTTCCCCTTCTGGGAAGGGTGCCTGAGGACAGGAAGGGCAGGGGTGCCAGCACGTCTGGAGACAGTCCCTCAGGGCAGGAATGGGGAGGCTCCGCGGGCAGAGGACTGACAGATGAAAAAGGTCTTTGGGTGCTTGCAAAGGCCTGGGGGGGTGGGTCCACAGTAAAAGGGCAGTACTATGGGGAAGGACAGGTGAGGTTAAAGCATGCAGGTGAGGTTAAAGCATCCAGGCTCAGCAATCAGGACCGTCTCAGGAGGTCTGGGGAGCCACAAAGAGCTCTGGAGCACAGGTGTTGTCAGGGGCTGGATGGAGGAGGCAGGACTGTCGTCAGGCAGGTGCCTCTCCAAGTATGAAGGGGCAGTCATTCGGCTCCAGATTCAATCAACCTCGGAAAGCGGCCTTTAGGACCAAGGGGTCCACTGAGGAAGTAGAGGAGCTGCTGGGGTCAGTGCATGTAGACATGGCACCTGTGGGAAGGCACGCAGTATCCCGAGGAAGGGCTTAGAGGGCAGGCACTGGCCAGCGACCACCAGAAGTAGGGAGGCACAGGTCCCACCAGTGCAGCCAGTGCATGTGCCGAGTCACAGATGACCCAGCCAGAGCAGGTGCCCCGGGATCCAGGGCAGGACAGCCCATCTTCCAGGATGCCTGCCTGGGCCCCATGTAGCAGCTTCATCATCACAGCTAGAACCTGAGCCCTGCCACCTTTGAGCAGGCAGGCAGAGGTAGCCACTTCATCCAACCCAGAGGAACAGCTGTGTTGTACAGGGCCCCAGCTACGGAAGTGGTCCAGGACAAGTTTTCGGCCCCCTGCCCTGCAGTGCAAAGGTGTGGAGACAGGACCAGGGAGGCGGCCAGATCTGCCAGCAAGCTCCACAGGGGGGCAGTGCTACCACAGAGCCACACCCCAGGCCCATTAGAGTCTTGAGCAAGGCTGGGCCTGACCTGAGATGGTAGGTGGCCCCAGGCCTGAGTGGGCAGCTTCAACCCAGAACTACTGCCACCCTCGTACCCTAGAGGCGCCCCACTTCGCCCCTAGCAGGCTCCCCACCTCAGACATGTTGATGCTCCAAATGTTGTTCCGGATCTTCGGGGTGGCAAGCTCCTTCAGGCGGTTAGAGGCTTGGTACTCCAGGGTGGACCGAGGGATTGGCCAGATGGGCGTGGTCCTAAGGGGAGCCACGGTTTAGAAGGCCAGCTCACCCAGGGGTGTGCGTCCGTGTGAGCCTGTGTCATCTCAGCCCTGTTTCTGGGATGAGGGGAACCTGAGAAAGAAGAGGCTTCACCAAGCCCAGGAAAGCCTCTGGCAGGGCCAGCCTCTCCCAGGCATCCCAGGCTCAGGCTCCTCCCCACAGGATGGCTCTTCCCAGGTCACTCCCACCTGGCTCTCCCCAGGGATACAGCGTTTGTCCTGTGGCTGCTGCAAGAAGCTAGGGTAGCAGACAACCCTGAGCTCGCCAAGCCCATGCCTTGAAAGCCAGGTTCCAGCTCAGTCCCAGAGGGGAGATCTGAGGCAACACTACCCTGAGTCTGTGTGTGGCTAGAGCACAGCCATAAGTGCCACGGTTGTCCTCCCTGAGTGCAGGCAGCTGCCACACTGAGACCACTGTGGCTCCACGGATGCCCCATCCCTGAGTACAAGGCCACCCAGCATCTCTGCCTCCAGAGCCGTGCCAAGCATCAGACACACCTCGACCATTCTGGAGGGTGCTGTCCTTGTGCATACAGATAATGACTACAGTTCCCACCTCACAATGGCAGGTGGAGCCAACGCTGAACAGGTGCTGACTGCCTCCAGGGGAACCCAGCTAGCCTTGGGCGCAGGACACAGTGCTGCCTGTCTTACAGAAGTCGAGGAAGAAAACCAACGGAGCAGCTTGGGGACCAGGAGCAGCCCAGGGGAGGGCAGCCGCTGCCTCTGCCTGCAAAGCTCTGGCCCTCTGCCTGGAGAGCCTGGCCCTCTTCTCTCACCTGTTGTTGTTGTAGTATTCCAAGTAGAACCTCCTGGGCCTCGCCAGCTCCTCCACTCGGCGGGACACCGCTATGCGGAATGGGAAGCGGCCCAGTCACTAACGTGATGCTGGGCCCCCACATGACAACCTGCCCACCCCAAGGTGTCTGCAGTCCCACCACCCAGGGCTGGGACTCCTAGCAGAGAGATGACCTCTGCTGCCCACTCAGGGAGCACAAGATGGGAGTGTGGCTCCTCCCGAGGGCTCAGGAGGGGCATAACACCACTGCTGGGGAGTGGTGTTTGGTCCAAAGGGGTCCCAGGGCTTGGGGGTCACTGTGGGTGAGTCTTCAGGAGAGATGCGCTGCTACTCCCCTCCAACATGCTGTGGAAATATTCCATGCTCTCAAAGCAAGGCAATGTGGAGGCCACGTGGAAGGAGGGCCAGGAATCGGGGACTCTGCCCTCCAGGAACCCTGGCAGTACAGGGGAACAGCCTGGGAGGAGGCCCTGGAAAAGGGACTCCTGGAGGTGGTGGAGGGAAGGAGGCTCAGGCCCAGCTCAGGAGGACAGCACCCCTTTCATGTCCCCAGCCTTGGAGGCCCATAGCCGACACACAGGCTGATGCAACACCTGGCCCCAGGCCCAACAGAGGGGAACCCAGGCTACCCCGAGAGGCCGCACCTACCAGGCACTGTGATGGCCAGAGTGGTGTCCTTGAGAAAACGCTCGGTCCAGTATACGGAGGGCCTGGAATACAGCCGCAGCTCAGGTGGGAGCAGAGGTCTGCCCTGCTCTGAGGGGAGGCCTGGGCCCAGAGCAGGAGTCCATCACACAGAGGGGTTGGCCGAGCAGGGAGGGAGGATGGGCATTGCTGGAAGTGCTGGTCTGGAACAGGTAGATCCTCTCAGAGGGGCCACAGCACAGGCAGAGCAGGGAGGGCCCCCGAGGCCAGGGAGCCCCGTCCAGGAGCCCTTCCCCCAAGCCTGGACCTTGGAAGGAAGGATGCCTGGCAGGCTCCCCGCAAGCACTCACCAGAAGAGGCAGAACTGCAAGCTGGTCGTGCGTGGGGAAGTCCAGGCATAGCCCTCGCAGCAGCACCCACTCCTGCGACGAGACGGGTCCCAGCCCTGCCTTTGGCTTGGGGTCCCCACTTTTTCCCACATTCCTCATTCCTCTGGACACCACCCAGAGGGCCTGAGGGCCACCAACCTGCCATAGCCCCTGCTTGGTGTCCTAGCCTCACACCCTTCAGCCCCTTGGCGACGCGAGGGGGTGGGGAGGGGCCCCCTCAAGCCTGGCTGCAGGCCCTCACCTGTCCCTAGAGGCCTGCCAGTTGGTCTTGGGCTTGGCTAGCTCCAGGAGCCTCCGTTGCCGCCGCTTCCTACCCCTGGCGGTGGAGATGCTGGGGGTCTCCTCGGTGATAGTCAGCTGGCTGTGGGAAAGTCTGGGGTTGGTGGGCTGCTGGACAGCCCAGTGCCCCTGGGGCTAGAGGAGCCTCAGTGTCCCCCCGCCATCCCCCGGGCCTGTGCAGAGGAGGCTCCCTGCTCGCTGGACGGATGCCCCTGACCCATCATCTGGCTCTTAGCCCCAGTGCCGCTCTCGGGAAAATGGGGATGTGGCTGGCTTCCACCTCCTGCACTGCTGCAGTGACTGCATGGGGTGATGTTTGCCCTGCCTGCAGCATCTGCAGAGCACCTACTGCATGCCAGGACCCTAAGGGGGACTGCCTTCCAGAAAGCTAGCAGAGCCCAGGAGGACAGGACATCGGCAGAGTCTGAGACACAGGTTCTATGGAGGCAGAGGTCTCTGGCACCCCTCCCCACCCACCTCATCTCAGGAACTTCCTCCTCCAAGTCCAGGGGCTCTCCTGGGTCAGGGGCCTCCACAAGCTCCTCGCCTGCCACCTCCTCAGGGGGAATCTCTTCTTCTGTGTCTTGGAAGCCCAGCTCGGCCTCCTGGCGGTCTTGGAGCCTGGACTCCAACAGTCGCAGGTTCCGGAGGGCCTCATCATCAGGTTCCCTGCCCACTCCACCTCCAGCCTCAGAGCTGCGGTGGCTCTGGAGTGAGCTGCGCCAGTGCTCACCCATGTGCACTCTCCCGGCCCTGCAGCCCACTCCGCGACACCCAAGGGTCTATGTTGCCAGGTGACAGGAGAATGTCACACCCACATCTGCCAGCCACATTCCACCCAGCCCTGGGTGGGGGAGTCCTCACTGGGCTCACTTAGGGCTTAGAAGCCTGAGGCCCTGGCTCAACAGTGTTCCTTCAGGACCAAGCCAAGGGGCTCTGAAGGGGCTCCACACCACCCTCTCTCCACAGGAAGGGAGCTCACTTTCTGGCTGCTATTGGGTGAGCCCCTCTGTGATTTCTGGAGCCCAGGCAGTTGTCTGTGACTGTGAGGCCTGCTAGTCTGAGGCCTTCGTCCTGAAAGGTCAGTTTGGGGGTCATAGTCAAGCCTGTGGATTGCACAACCCAGAGCCTGCTCTTCCTAATGCAGCTGGGTTTCAGGTCCTCAGCGGAAGACCCTCAGGCAATGCAGACCCAGCCCCAGCTGTCCACTGAAATGACCTCTGTGACCCTCAGAGAGGCCACCCACTCCTGGGGCTCCCTCAGAGCACCATGGACAGTGCACCTCCAACACAGCCCCTGGGAGCTCTTGTGACCACACACAGTGTGGACCCAGATCACCCACCCCTATTGCCACCCAAGGGCCTCGCCCTATACCCTCGCACCATGTGCAGGACAAGAAAACAGCATTGTGGATGAAAGAAAAAGAGACTGGAAAAGAGGGTACAAGGCACAGAAAGGAACCAGACCTCAACAGATGGAGATTTATTGCGAGTTGCAGGGACACACTTTCCAGGAGGAAAATGGCCACTTGGCTTTTGGATAGGTGGTCTTTTATGGGCTGAATTGGTGGAGGAGGACACAGAAGGAATTTTTCTGATTAAACTAGGTTTGTTAGTGGGGTAGCTATTAGACTGAGTTTCTCAGTAGGGTGAGGATACTCTGATAAGGGCCGGAGACAGTGCATTCCAATGAGGGCCTGAGTTTATAGATGTCGAAACAGTGAGTAAGGGGTTTGTTGACGAGCTGAAGTAGGAGGGAGTCATTTGATAAAGGTTTCCATTGGAGGGAGAGATTTAGAGGCTTCCTAGTGAGGAAAAACATTTGTTCTAGGATATTAGGTACTTGTGTCCTAACCATCTTATTAAGTGCCTGGTCCTGAACACCACCCCCATCTGACATACCGTAATGAGTGAGTATGGTCCAGCAGAAGGTTTTTCCATATGGTTAGGGGCAAGTGAATCCTATGTTGGATCCTCTTGAGACCCCCAGCCAATAGTCTTTACCTTTATGAGTGCATCTAGAAGCCGGTGAGTAACAGCTCTTGTGTACTTAGGTGCTGGCAGTAAAGCGGCCTCTGGTCTTTGCATGGGTCACAGGAGGGGGTTGTTCCATTCACTGTTACACAGAATAAGGTATAAGAATGAGCATGGGGAGCCCAAGGGGCATCCTATTATTTTAAGAATAGAGGAGGAGTAAGAGACAGAGAGAAAAAAAGTGATCTGAGTGGGGGTAAAATCAGAAAGTGTTCTTTGGAGCCAGAGGTCAACGATAAAGTTTATCACCTGTGTTGGGCCTAAATGAAGTGGTGGTGAATGTCTGGTAATTAAATCAACTACTACAGTCTCCAGGAATGCTTATAGGGAGGGGTACCAGAGAGACATGTGATTAAATCAGGGCTGTTCCTCTGAGATTGTGGGAAGGCGAGTGAGGCATAGTGAGGTTGGACCTGTAGAGACAGAATGATAAATGTCTACTTTAGGGATCAACTTAAGAATACTCATGTGGACCCAGGAGGGGTGCCCTTCCAGTTTGGCTGTGATAGGCGCTGTCAGGATGACTTTAAAGGGGCCTGTCCATTTGGCTTTCAGGTGTCCAGATGGTTGGGGAGGCTATAAGTAAACTAGGTCACCAATGTTGATGGGGACAGTCTGATTATCTGATTGAGGGTGAGAGAGGTGAGAATGTGCACATTTCCATAGAGTAGCCCTGAGGTGGGTCAGGAGATAAGTGAGGAGGAGGGAGGGAATTTTAGGAGGTTGGGGTTGTACGGTGGGAGGGAGGAGTGGTCTCCCATATAGAAGTTCAAATGGACTTATCATAAGGGGCTTTTTTGGTAAAGCCCAAATGGAGGAGGCAATGTCCACCGAAGTTCTGTTTGACAAAGTCCAGACTTGGGGATGGGCTAGGCAAAGCCAGCCCTGGAGATTGCCAAAACCATCCCTTCTAGAAATTGGCTGTGTTTTAGTAATTATATGTATTATGAATTTACTTAAAGTGGAAACTTTCTGATTGTTATAAGAGTTGCATTACTCAAACTACTGTTGCGGATTGTTGAGAAGGATACTTGTTATAACA
>PVKS010027971.1:0-26955 GCA_004027875.1 Aplodontia rufa
ATCCCCTATCTTCCCACAGCCCCTGGTCCAGTTTCCGACTTTCGAGTGACGAGGGTCAGCACAAGGGAAATTGACTTAGCCTGGAGCAGCAATGACTCACAGTCCTTTAGGATTCTTACTGTGCAGGAAGGAGCTGGAGAAGATAGAAATGATACAACCACCAGCCAAAATATCACCATTGGTGACTTACGCCCTGGAACCAAGTACGAGTTCCGAATATTTCCACAAGGACCCAATGGGACTGAAGGGACATTCCAAACAGTTGACAGTAGAACTGGTAAGCAAGTAGGCATTGGTTTCTGTCAAACTCTGATGTTTCTTAAAGGAAACCTTTATGATTTATAGATGTTTTCCACATGTTGTTTGTATAAGAAAAGTCTTAAATATTTCACGGTACGTTTGTGTATTCATGATATAAAACACAAAGGAAGGAAGCCATGTGTAATCTGTCAGTTGGTACAGTTGGTGTCCGTTACGTTTTTGTTTTTGTAATCTCCTTTTCCTCAGTTAAGAGTTTGTTCTGAATGTTTTCCTTTGTCAGTGGAGGTGTTTTACAGGATAATTTTGACACCTACCTTCTATTGCATTGTCTAACCGTCAGGCCTGGTAGATAATAGGCAGTGCAGGCCCTGCATGTGTTTTTGTAACAACATGGTTTTTGGAACACAACTATGCTCATATGTTTGTGTACTATCTGCATCTCCTTTCATGCTAGAATTGAGTAGTAATGTCAGAATTTATGACTTATAAAGCCTGAAATATTTATGCTCTGACCTTGGCAGAGAAAGTTTTCTGAACCCTGGACTAGAACAGTATTCTCAAAGTGTAGTCCAGGAGTTTCTAATGGTCCCCTGCTTTCTTTCAGGGGCTCTGTGAGCTGTTATTAGTATTATTATCATCATACTAAAATGATACTTGACTTTCCTACTCTTATCGTCCCATAAATGTAATTATAATATGCATTATTTCCAGATACTGTGTGACATGTCATTATCACTCAGATGGCCAACGGAATGTATAATGTGTATTTTATTGTTTTAAAAATTTCCTTATTTTAATTCATAATACAGTAAATATTGAAAAATGTAACACACACACACACACACACACACAAACACAAACATTCTCTGAGGTCCTTAATGATTTTTTTTTTTTTTAAAGAAAGAGAAGCAGTGAGAGAGAGAAAGAGAAAATCAATTTCATTTAGTTTTCATTTGCCTTTTGTTGGTCTGGTACTTCATTGTGCTTGTGGTGCTGGGGTTTGAACCCATGTCCTCACACATGCCTGGCAAGCGCCATAACCGCTGAGTCACTGCTCCAGCCCCCGTTAATGAGTTTTAAGAAGGGAAAGGGGTTTTAAGAGCTGTTGGTCTAGATGTGTTTGTTATAAATTTACCCACTGCCCTGTGGCTGGACAGCTGGACTATTTACATTATTTCAGAAAATACTTTGTTTTTTTTTTTTTTAGAAGTATACAGAGATACAGTTGAGGGGGAAACATTATCAAAACAGTAGCAATCAATGTATATAAACTTTGTTACCCAGGGGTAATGCCAAAACATGGATGACTACCTTGGGTCTTACCTGTTTGCAGTTTCCCCCAGAAGAACTCATGCATTAAATGGGTAGTTTGTGGAGAAATGACATCGGCTTCTGGGATGGTTCCCCCATCTTCCCAATCTCCAGACTCCTATGAGTTCTTCATATACCCTCCCCCTCCCCCTCCCCCTCCCCTTCCCTACACCTCCAAGTATCCTAGAGAGCCATCCCCTTAATGCTCTGAAAGTCATTCAATTTGCAGTTTTGCTAGGTTAGCCGTCTGTCCTACTGCTTCCCCATAAATTCTAGCATCAACAGATGAGAGAAACCATTCAGCCCTTGAATCTCTGAGCTTGGGAGACTTCACTAAGCATAATTCTGTCCATCTCCATCCATTTGATTTCAAAAGCCATAATATCATCTTCTCTAATGGCTGAGTAGTATTCCATAGTATATATGTACCAAAGCTTTTGTATCCACTCGTCGAGTGAGGGGCATCTGGGTTGGTTCCATAGTCTAGCTATAGTAAATTGAGCTGCTATAAACATTGAGGAAGCCACATCACTGTAATACGCTGATTCTAAGTCTTTTGGGAAAATTCCCAGGAGTGGGATAGCTGGGTCATAAGGTGGTTCCATCCTTAATTTTTTGAGGATTCTCCATACAGCTTTCCATAGTGGCTGAACCAGTTTGCAGTTCCACCAGCAGTGTAATAGTGTTCCTCTTTTCCCACAGCCCCTCCAGCATCTGACGTTGTTTGTATTTTTCATTTTTGCCACTCTAACAGGAGTGAGGTGGTATCTCATTGAAGTTTTGATTTGCATTTCCCTTATAACTAATGATGTAGAGCATTTTCTCATATATTTGTGGGCTTTCTGGACTTCCACCGGAGAGAAGTTCCTTTTGAGTTCTTTAGCCCATTTATCGATTGGATTATTTGCGAGTTTGGACTTTAGTTTCTTTAGTTCCCTGTATATTCTGGATATTAGCCCTCTGTCTGAGGTGTAGCAGGCAAAATTTTTCTCCCATTCTGTAGGTTCTCTCTTGATGCTCTTGACTAGATCTTTAGCTGTGCAGAAACTTTTTAGTTTAATTGCATCCCATTCATTTATTCTTGATTTTACAGCATGCACCATAGGAGTTTTGTTAAGGAAGTAGCTGCCGACTCCTATAAGGTGTACTGTTGACACAACTTTTTTTTCTTGTAAATTTAAAGTTATATGCTTAATATCCAGGTCTTTGATCCATTTTGATTTAATTTTTGTGCAGGGTGAAAGATAAGGATCCAGTTTCAGTTGTGTACAAATGGCTGTCCAGTTTGTCCAACACCATTTGTTGAACAGGCTATCTTTCTTCCACACTATACTTTTGCCCCTTTATCAAAGATCAAATAGTTAAGGATATGAGGGTTTGTCTCAGGATCTTCTATTCGGTTCCACTGATCTTCGGTTCTGTTTTGATACCAAAACCATGCTGTTTTTGCTACTACAGCTCTGTAATATAATTTCAGGTCAGAGATTGAGATACCCCCTATTTCTTCCTTTCTATAGAGTAGTGTTTTGGCTAGTCTGGGTCTCCTGTTATTCCATATGAACTTGAGAATTGCTTTTTCGATATGGGTGAAGAATGCCATTGGTATCTTGATGGGGATTGCATTGAATCTGTATAGGGCTTTGGGTAGAATGGCCATCTTTATTATATTGATTCTGCCTAACCATGAGCATGGAATGTTTTTCCATCTGCTCAGGTCTTCTGCAATTTCTTTTTTTAGTGTTTGATAGTTTTCTTTAAATAGGTCTTTAATATCCTTTGTAAGGTTAATGCCCAAGTATTTCATTCTTTTGGAAGTGATGGTGAATGGGAGAGATTTTCTGATTTCTTCCTCTGTGGATTTGTTGCTGGTGTAAAGAAATGCTAGCGATTTGCTGGAGTTGATCTTGTAGCCAGCTACTTTGCTAAAATCTCCTATGAACTCTAGGAGTTTTCTGGGCAATGTTATTGGGTCTTCTAGGTATAGAATCATGTCGTAGGCAAATAGAGATAACTTGACTTCCTCTTTTGCTATATGAATACCTTTGATTTCCTTGTCTTGCCTGATAGCTCTGGCAAGGGTTTCAATGACTATATTGAACAAGAGTGGGGATAGTGGACAGCCTTGTCTCGTACCTGAATTCAGTGGAAATGCTTTCAGTTTTTCTCCATTGAGGATAATGTTGGCTATGGGTTTGTCATAGATGGTTCTGACATAGTTAAAGTATCTTCCCTTGATCCCTATCTTTTCCAAAGTTTTGAACATAAAGTGATGTTGAATTTTATCAAATGCCTTCTCTGCATCAATTGAGATGATTATATGGTTTTTGTTTTAAATTCTGTTTATGTGGTGAATTACATTTATTGATTTGCGTATATTGAACCAGCCTTGTTTCCCTGGAATGAAGCCCACTTGATCGTAATGGATTATCTTTTTAATGTGCTTTTGTATCTGATTAGCTAAAATTTTATTAAGGATTTTTGCATCAATGTTCATCAGGGAAATTGGTCTGTAGTTTTCTTTCTTTGATGTGTCTTTGTTGGGCTTTGGAATCAGTGTAATGTTTACTTCATAAAAAGTGTTTGGGAGTGATCCCTCTCTATCAATTTCCTGAGCTTGAAGAGGATCAGTGTTAGTTCTTCTGTGAAGGCTTGGTAGAATTCTGCCATATATCCATCTGGACCTGGACTTTTCTTTTTTGGGAGAGCTTTGATTACTGCTTCAATTTCTCTTTCTGTGATAGGTTGGTTGAGATTTTCAATGTCTTCCTGTGTTAAAGATGGGATGTCGTGTGTGTCCAAAAACCCGTCGATGTCCTCCAGGCTATCAAATTTGGCTGAGAATAAGTTTTCAAAATAGGTTCTGATAATCTTCTGTATCTTGGATGAGTCTGTGGTGATATCCCCATTTTTGTCTCTGATTTTGTTGATTTGCTTCATTTTGATCTTCCTTTTGGTGAGTTTGGCAAGGGGTCTGTCAATTTTGTTCACTCTTTCAAAGAACCAACTCTTGGATTTGTTAATAGATTGGATAGCTTTTTTGTTCTCAATTTCATTGATTTCGGCTCTGATTTTGATGATTTCCTGTCTTCTGTTAGATTTAGGGTTGGACTGTTCCTCCTTTTGAAGTTGTTTGAGTTGAAGCATGAGGCTATTAATCTGCTCTCTTTCTAGATTTTTGATGTATGCACACAGTGCTACAAATTTACCTCTTAAGAAAGCCTTCATACTATCCCAGAGGTTTTGGTATGTTGTTTCCTCATTTTCCTTCAATTTCAAAAACTTCATAATCTCTGTTCTCATTTCCTCTTTTACCCATCCTTCATTTAAGAGGTAATTATTCAATTTCCAAGTATTTGAATAGCTTCTATTGTTTCTCTTGTTGTTGATTGCTAAGATCATAGCATTATGATCTGACAGAATACATGTGATTATATCCACTTTTTTATATTTGCTAAGATTATCCCGGTGAACTAGGATGTGGTCTATTTTAGAGAAGGATCCATGGGCTGAAGAGAAGAAGGTAAATTCAGCTGTATTAGGATGGAATATTCTGTAAATGTCTGTTAAGCCCGATTGATTAATAGAGTAGTTCAGATTGGAGACATCTTTATAGATTTTTTGTTTTGATGATCTGTCTATAGAGTTGATAATGGTGTGTTGAAGTTCCCCAGGATTATTGTGTTGAGATCAACGAGGGGATTAATGTCCTTAAGTATTTTTCAGAAAGAACTTTGTGAGATAGTGCTGTTAATTCTGTAACAATAGGGCTGGAGCAGTGGCTAGGTGTATACGGCGCTTGCCTGGCATGCACAAGTACATGAGTTCAAACCCCAGCATCCACGTACACAACTAAGTGTCAGAGCAATGAAAGCCATGTGAAAACTCCAAAAAAAAAAAAAAATTGATTCTGTCTCTCTCTCTCACTGTCCTTTTCTCTTTAGAAAAAAAAAATTCTGTAACAATAATAGATACTGACAAAACAATTTCCTGAAAATAGTTTATATAGATCATTAAATTATTCCTAGGTTGGTTGGAGAAACTTTTTGTAATTTCTTGGGCGCTAATGCTCATCATTGGCATGAACTTTTTGGACAGCTTAGAAAACAGAGTATTCTTCTATCTTTCACTGAGAGATATTGAGATCCTTTATTCCAAGGGGAAGAAAAAAGTAACAGATGGATTCTTAGAGGCACATGTGAAGTCCATGGGGCTGAGGAGGTTTCTTCTGCTCTGTTGGGTGGGTTAAGCGGTGCTAGTCAAGGGGAAGCAAAACTAGTCTGACTCCAAGATACAGGAACCATTAAAACCCTCTGGAAAGCAGTGTGGAGAATCCTCAGAAAACTAGGGATGAGTCTACCATATGACCCTGCTATTCCACTCCTGGGTATCTTTCCAGGGGACTTAGAATCAGCACATTATAGTGACACAGCAATATCTATGTTCATAGCAGTACAATTTACTATTGCTAGGCTATGGAAACAACCCAGATGTCCCTCACTGGATGAATGGATCCAAAAACTGTGGTACATTTATACCATGGAATATTACACAGCAATTAGAAACAATGATATTGCAGTCTTCGAAGGTAAATGGATGGCTATGGAAGAGATCATGCTGAGTAAAATCAGCTTAACCCAGAGAACTAATGGTCGATTGTCTCCACTCATCTGTGGAGGTAGGGACTAGACCCTGGACAGTGAGAAAGTTGGTCTAGTAGCATGAGTTAAATCCAGATAAGATGTAATGCTTTACAATCTAATACTTTTTTTAGAGTTATAGTGAGAAGGGGAAGGGAGGGATAAGGGAGGGTAATTGGGGGGGCACTCCCGGGGGTAATTGCAATATCCAGAATATATACACATATTATATTATTTTGTTAAAAACTTGTATGGTTGTTCAAAAACAAACAAACAAACAAACAAACAAAACCTGTCCTTCAGGTGATATTCAAATCTGCATTTTAGGTGAGACTCTTGTGATATTTTGGGGTCATCCCTAGATGTTTCTTCTTCTTCCTCTTCAGAATGTTATTACAAGAATCACCTCTGATAATCCTTGCTGTGAGTTTACGTGATAATCATATGATGAGTTAATGTAATAATAATATGTATTATTATAATGCTTTGGGAGTTCACCAAGTCCTGGGTTCTCACATGTTGTATTTAAAAGCTTTGAGCAACTTCATGGGATAGGTTCTGTTATCTCTGATAGGGTAGGAAATGGGAGCTTTTTGAGTTTCAGTAAATGGCCCACAATGACAAGATAGCATGCTGGCCTCTGTCCTGCTTCTGAGCCCAAGGGTTTAATCATGTGTACACTGACTCGGGAGAGGTTCAGCTGCAGAGCGGTTTAGTATCTATAAGGAGAAGGCATCTTCTGTGACAGTTTGAAGCTGGGTCAGAAATCCAGAAGGCTTTTATTCATACACCTGGGGTTACCTTTGCATTGTTATCATTATTGGGCACAACCTGTTTAATTGTAGGAAAGACAAAAAAAAATTTTTTTTTTTTTGGTGTACTGAGGATTGAACCCAGGGCCTTTAGCCACTGAGCCACATCCCAGCCCTTTTTATATTTTATTTTGAGACAGGGTCTTGCTAAGTTGCTTAGGCTCTTGCTATGTGGCTGAGGCTGGCTTTGAACTTACGATCCTCCTGCCTCAGTTGCTGGGATTATAGGCGTGTACCACCTCAACCAGCAGGAAAGGCAGTTTTGAAGAAGGGAAACAAATATCATGTGATCTAGAAATTCCACTTTTATTTATACATCCACAAGAATTGAAAGCAGGTCCTTGTACACCAGTGTCATAGTAGCATATGCATAGTAGCCAAAAGGTAGAAGGACCCAGGATCCATCAGCAGATGAATGGATGAACAAAATGTGCTTTATTCATACAACAGTATATATTCATTCATAAAAAGGAGTGAGATTCCAATAACTTTACAACTTGGATGGCTCTTGAAAATGTTATGCTTGGTTGGATGGATACTGTGTGATTCAGGTGTATGAGGTGCCTAAATAGGTTCATGGAGACAGAGAATGGAATACAGACTATGAGGGCGTTAGGCAGGGGATGGGAATCCATTGTTTAATAGACGCAAAGCTTGTGTTAAGGGTGATAGCAGTGCTTCAGGTATGATAGTGGGAATTGTTACACAGCAGTGGGAAGGTGTTTAATACCTCTGAATTGTACATTAACAGAGGCTTCTAACCTTGTCATTCCGTTTCTCTCTGTGTCCTGTCATACCGTTTATTTATATCACCATAATTATGCTGATAATCTTACTTTGTATTCAAATTTGTTTTTTACTCAGAGTGCACTGTTACTTCCCTCATACGTGTCATGGCCTACAAGATTTTGCTGGGTGCAGAATACTTCCTATCGTACCCAGATCAGGGTTTACACAGCCTTTTCCTTTTTTTTAAATTGGAATATCAAGGTTATTTCTGTTTTATTTGTATATATTTATAGTGAAAGTCAGCGTTTCATAGTCTTTTGTCTGTGGAGTCCCTTTCACATCAAGAAATTGGGGGTTGGGAAGAAGACTTTGCCAGCTGCCCCCTTTAAAGAGAACCCGTTTTAACAAATTAATTTATTTTGGAGTAAATAGTATATGCATGTGTTACTTTTATAGTGAAAATGTTCCCCTTTCTTGCCTGTCCCTAGAGGTGACCTGGTAGAATGAGAGGAGGGTTTGAAAGCAAGGGCAGAGAGTACGCCCTGCTTACGTTGCTGTTTCCGGGCTGCAAGTTTGCGTTCATACTGCACACGGTCGGGTGTGCGGAGGCGGGCTGCTCCAGCTTGGGGTCCCGTGGCTGGCCTCTCCTTGGACTCCCAGCTCTGTGGCGGGGGACTCTGAGCCTTATTGGCTCCTTCCCCTGACCTCAGATGCTCCAGCTGAGTGAAAGTCAACTCTTCCTTTCAGTTTTCCTCTTCAGTGTGCCAGGCTGGGCCACAGGAACACTTTTTCTTTCCAGTGAATGATTTAAAATAAACAAGCTTTTTATTGAGATATGATGTACATACATACCCAAAAGGGTACGTGTGCTCCATGCGTAGTTTGATGAATTTTCACAAACCAGACTCACAGGATTACCAGCTCAGAGGTAGAGCCGCATGGTAACATGAACTGGTAAGTCATCCATGTCACGGAAGAGCCAGGATCCCTGAAAGAACTTTGTATGTGAACTTTTTCCCCTGGTTTTAGAGTTGGCCCTTTGTGAACTCATTAGAGACTTTGATAACAAAAAAGCAAGTTCTTTTGAAAGGAAGCAGGTTGTCATGATGGTTATGTTTTTCTTTTTCTTCCTTTCCTCTGATCAGACCCTAGTGAGGTGTATGACATCCGCGTGGTCCACATCACCACCACCGAGATACAGCTGGAGTGGCGGAACACTGATCCTGCTTCTGTGTACATCTACCATTTGGTTGTACAGTCTGATTATGGCTCCAGCAAGTTGAACAGCTCTGAGGAAGCAGCCACATTGCAGGGCCTGATCCCAGGCACCTTATACAACATCACAGTCTCTCCTGAAGCTGACCAGGTCTGGGGGCACCCCAGCTCCATTGTCCAGTACACACGTAAGTATCTTAGGATGCCTTTCTGTGTGCGATTCTTCCTGCCTCTCACTTGGAGGAAGCATTGGTTGAATGATGGTAGCCCAGACCTACTGCGTTTCTGGGCTCAAGGACAACCTTGAAAAGCTCAGCTTTGGCGAAGGTTCTGCTGTCCTCATGGGGCATTGGTGTTGAAGCCATGTGAACTTGAAATTGTCTTTGTTTATATTTGCAAAACTGAGGATTGAACCCAGGGTCTCACACATGCCAGGCAACCATTCAGCTACATCCCCAGCTCCTTTTGTTTTGAGACAGGGTCTCTTCAAGTTGCCTAGACAGGTCTCAGAGTTGTGATACTCCTGCCTCAGCTTCCTAACTTGGTGGAATTCCAGGTGCACACCACCATGCCTGGCTTGGAATTGTCTTTAGAAACGGAAAATGATTTATTCCATGAGAATGGAGAGTGCAACTGTTTCATTCATTCCTTGGGAATACAAACTGGAAGAGATTCACCATGTCACATTGGCATTGGAATATCCTGCTTGGATGAGGAGCTTTGCTTGCAGCGAGGGAGATGACTTGCTAATATCCAATCTAGATAAATAATAGGCATGTTTGTTTATAATATACTTTCAGTATATTTTCCTGCTTTCATCAGTCAGATTTGAAAAACACAGCGGAAATTATACCTTAAAAGTGTATTTCTATAATAAAATTCGTCTATTATGCTTAAAAAAAAAGATAGCCTTAAATCTCTTATTTGTTCAGGAAACAGAGTTAATGCTACAATGTATTAGAGCACCTGGGGCTGTAGTGGCCGCAGTTATGGTGCTTGCTTGATGTGTGCAAGAACACAGGCTCAAACCCAAGCACCATGAAAGCCACGTGAAAAACTAAACAAAATTGATTCTCTCTTTCTCTCTCTCACTGTCCCTCTCTCTTTAAAAAAAAAAAAAAAAGTGTATTTCAGGGCTGGAGCGGTGGTTCAGTGGTTATGGTGATTACCTGGCATGTGCGAGGACGTGGGTTCAAAGGCCAGCATCTTATACGCAACAAAGTGATCCTTGGAGCTAGCAAATATTAGCTTCATCTATTCTTTCTGAAAGAAACTAGGCTGTTTTTGCACATAGTAAGTAAAATAGTCCTGGAATTCAAACTAGTCTTGCTTTTTAAAAAAATTCTTCTTCTTTTTTTTAAATCAAGGGCCAAGCAACGTGTCCAACATTGTAATAAATACCACCACCACAGTGGCAGCTTTAAGCTGGCAGAACGGTGATGCAGCTTCTCCCAGTTACTCCTACCGCCTTCTTATTGAGAAGGCAGAAAATTCCAGCAACACAACCCTAGAGGTCAGGACGGGCGTCGGGGTCACTTACACCACAGTTGCAGAGTTAATACCTGGCTCACTGTATAGAGTGGAGATCTTTGCGCAAGTCGGGGATGGAATCGAGTCATTGCCACCCAGCCAGCAGTTTTTCTGTACAGGTGAGTAGCCCCAGGGGCCTCTTGGACCCCTTCCTGTGTGGTGCTGACCTTGCTGGAGGTCCTCAGGTTGTCCTCCCTGGTCTATAATTTATTAGGTTCCAGGTGGGGTGCTGTAGTAGATGGTGGGCTCTCTAGGACATCCTGTTGTCTTGGTACCCTTACCATTTCTTCATTCAGAAGATGTTCACTGAGCACTTGGTGTGTGCTAGACTGAGAAGTCCCTGGAACTTTTATTCTGGCAGAGAAGATAAATAATAAACGTAAATAAGTAAACTGTTGGTTGATAATTGCTGCTAAGGAGGAGGAAAAAGCAGAGAAGTGGAAAATGAGATGTTTATGTGGGGTATGCAAGAAAGGCTCAGTGACAGAGTGATTTTGAGCAGAGATCCCGAGGAAGCAAAGGAGCCATGCCACGGGATTGTCAGGGTTTCAGAACATTATGGGTGGAGGAGCAGCTGTGTAAAGGCCCAGAGGGTAGAGGGAGCCTCTGCAAGAGGAAGAGAAGGAGGCCAGGTGGCAGGAGTGTACCCAAAGAGGCAAGAAGGTGAGGGCTAGGAGGTGATTGGCCAGGGTGTGGGCCACATCCAGCCTTGTAGCTCCTGGTCTGGCTTGTATGCTGAAAAAGTTGGAAAGGATTTTGCTTAACATTTTCTCCCTTCTTGATCTTTACCTGTCTCACAATTCAGAAGGTGTGATAAAAAGAGCCCATGCTGAGCTAAGGTGTGCTGAGAGAGCAGCCCAGGGAAGGCATCGAGGCAGTGGTGACAAGTACCAAGAGCCAAAACTGGGTCCTGGTTTTCCAAATCCACACTCAGAGCACTTTCTACACACACAGCATGCTGCTCAGTTGATGGTCACATGTCTGTGGCCTCTGCACCCTGGACCACTTCCTTCTCTGTCCCCTTAGCTCCTGCATCCTTCCTTCCTTAGATCACACCATTTAAGTGGGCTCAGGCTGATTTGCACCAGCTGCTCCAGTGTGTGTTGAAGATGGCCCCTTGGCCCCTGACCTTTCCTGTGGGCTGGCTACAGAATCCCTGCAGCTTTGAGTCACCCATGCTAACTCGGGCTCCATCCCAACTGGTCTAGACACTAATCTTGGGTATTTGGGTGGCTTCCATTGCTAATGCCTATCTTAGCTATCATTAGTGCAGCCTGTAGCAAGAGAAAAAAATTCATGAGTATTTATGGTGGGTGGAATGGGAGCTGTTGAATTGAGTGCACTGGCCACTCTCAGGCTCAGATGAGAATTTAGGAGCTGCACCTGGTGACTCGTGAGAGCTTTCTCTGCTCTAGAATTCTATGGCATTAATGATAACGGTCTCCTCCAGTGTGTTGGCTCAGAGCTTCTCACAGACATCAGTTTCGTGTTGCCCTCAGTAAAACTGGTCGTAGGACAGAGACAGATAACACTGCATTTTCAAGGCAAACACTGACGCTGTTCAGCCTGGATCACTCAGCATGCTGTGTGTATAGAAAGTGCTCTAAGCTTGGATTTGGAAAACCGGGATCCAGTTTTGGCTCTGCCACTCTCCAGCTAAGCTGCAGCTGGTTGATCTGAAAAATGGGACAGTATGAACCTTTCTTTCCCCGAAAGAATTGACGAGAAGGCCCCAAGGGATGAATGCAGGTGAAGAGGTCGCTACCATTCACAGTGTGGTACTTCTCACAGAGCCCTCTCCTCCTCCAGGCATCTTGCTTTTTGACTGACAGCCAGTGTTTTGTCTACTCCCAAGGCATTCTTGCAGTGGAGGCTCAAGCAGGTGGGGACTGACCCAAGGCTGCACAGGCTGGTATTGCCCAAGTCAGGGTCAGCCTCTGCCTCTTCTGCCATATCACAGGCCTGTCTGCTCCTCACGGCTGGGGCACTGTTCTTCTGCTTCCCATGGCTGCATGTTTACAAAAGCAAAAGTTCCAGAATCTCACAGTGGGATGCGCTTGCTTTGCAGATCCTGCACCTGTGGCCTCCTTCTCCTGTGAAGTGGTCCCTAAAGAGCCAGTCTTGGTTCTGAGATGGGCCTGCCCTCCTGGTACCAATGCAGGCTTCATGCTGGGGGTCAGCAGTGGAAACTGGGACAATGTGACACACCTGGAGAGCTGCTTCTCAGAGAACGGCACTGAGTACAGGACGGAAGTCACGTATTTGAATTTTTCTACCTCATACAACTTCAGCATCAGTACCTTGTCCTGTGAAAAGATGGCGCCTCCCACCCAAAACACTTGTGTCACCGGCATCACAGGTGGGCTGCACGGCAGGAAGGGAGTCAGTCCTGGAGATGTGGACCCATGGTGGTCTAGAAATCCATTTTTGATTATCTCCTCCCCAAATATTTATTTTTATTGGCATTAACTGGTATTCCAGTCTAAAACAGCAGGTTTAGAAGGTTCTATTGCTTTGTAGAATGATTCATTGCTACATATTCTTTTAAGTGGGGTGTTCTATTCATGCTTTAAAAAGACATATTTTTATAGAAATGTTCACAGACAGAAAGTAGACAGTAGAAACTCACACGCTCAAATGAATAGGTATCAGCACTTGGCCATTATTACTCCATTTACCCCATCTTCTCTTTCCCTTGTAGGACTGCTTCTGATTGGGTGTGTGTGTGTGTGTGTGTGTGTGTGTATGTGTGTATGTGTGTATGTATATATTTTGGTACCAGGGATTGAACCCAGGGATGCTTAACAACTGAGCAACACCAATAGCCCTTTTTATTTTTTATTTTGAGGCAGAGTCTCAATAAGTTGCTCAGGGCCTCTCCAAGTTGCCGAACCTGGCTTTGAGCTCATGATCCTCCTGACTCA
Organism: Aplodontia rufa; assembly: GCA_004027875.1. Taxonomy (NCBI): domain Eukaryota; kingdom Metazoa; phylum Chordata; class Mammalia; order Rodentia; family Aplodontiidae; genus Aplodontia; species Aplodontia rufa. Next base: position 13,420 of record PVKS010027971.1, read on the forward strand.
GCCTCCCAAGCTCCTGGGATTTACAGTCATGTGCTGTCGTGCCTGGCTTATTGTCATGCATTTTTATTTATAAATATTTCATTAGTTATTACTTTAAGTCGGGGGCTCCTGTTTTCTTTCTTTTACACAAAGCCACATTAATACTACCATCATACTTAAAAATGGAACAAGACTTTAAAAAGCTATTAGGAGATATTCGGTCAGGATTCGTATTTCTGAGGAATCCATGTTAACAGGCTCCTGAGCTGCTGTGGGAATGACTCACTATGTAGGGGATCCTCCTAATTAAGCTCTTCATACCGGTCGTTTCTGTTTGTGTGTGTGTGTGCTTCAGAAAAACCAAGTTTTACGTCTGCTTTATATCATCTGTCCTTTTTTTGCCTAGGTCTTTGCCAGAGTTGTGTCTTTGAACGGCCTGCTGGGGCTTTAATCTTACTTTGTGCTTTCCAACTCCTGGTTATATGTTCTTTGGAGCATAAGAATGTTTCTGAAAATCTAAAGAGTTAGTGATTGTAATAGTAAGGGAAAAAAAAGGTCCTCTTACTTTAGAGACCTAACTTGGAAAATGGTTGAGGAATTCTGTGGACAGAGCCTTGGATCCGGGTTGGATTCCAAGTTCTACCTTTTACCAGTGGTGTGGTCTCAGAAAAGCTATTTAATCTCTCTGAGCCTTGTTTTCCTTAGCTGTTAAAAGGGGAGATGATACTTATTTTTGTTTTCTAGGGTTGTTGTACAAAAATTAGAGAAAATAATGTGTAAAGAGCACTTCAGAGTCTGTGTGTGGCTGCTGAGGTTGGGCACTACACCGTTCTGCGGGACACCGTTCTGCGGGACGCCATTCACATGGAATATAGAGTGCACAGGACCCTGGGTCATACCCCTTTGGGTTTCTTCTGCACTCTAGAACGTAATAGAAGCAATGAACGTTTGCTGTTTCATGGTTCTGTTTCGTGGTATCATTTCAGTGTGTGTAGGCTCCTGATGATCAGAAACCATGTCTGATTCCAGGTTTCCAGTGCTGAGCACAGTGCTTGGATGGAGCTCAGGAGAGCATCAGAATTAATTGTTTCTGAAGCTGAACGATGTGGGCTAGGGTTGGATAATGACCACATCTCTTTTTCTCTTTTAGACCAATGATTCTCTCACTTCTTAATTTATAGCTTCCATTTTTTTTTTGAAAGGGAGAGGGATAGTGAGAGAAAGAATCAATTTTATTTAGTTTTTTTCATGTGGCTTTTGTTGCTCCAACACCACTTGTACATGGTGCTGGGGTTCAAACCCACTTCTTCACACATGCCAGGCAAGCGCTGTAACCACTGAGCCACTGCTTCAACCCCCTGTAGCTTCCTTTTTACAGATGAAATTTTTAAATATAGAAACTTAGCATGTGTTATATAAAAATGAAGTTGCATTTTCTCTGACTTTGGAAGCGTTGGAGGGTGGGGTGGATTGGGGTGAGCTGGAGTGATAGTCTTTGCCAGCTTTCATTGGTCTCTTGCTGTGTGCAGGGGGTGGGGGATGGTGGTTAAGGGACACTGCAGTAAATAAGGTAGGCAGGGCTCCTGCTGAGTTCACGAATAGATGAGAGGGAGAGGAAAGGATTTCCAGGTGTAGTGGTAGAGGAGCTGGCATGGCAGGGAGCTGGGGACCCTCTCTGGTCAGCTAAAAGGCAGAGCAGATGGGAGGTGTGGGAGCCTGTTAGGAAGCCGCCATTGGAACAGTTGACAGACTTGGGAACAGCGCCTCCAAGTGGTCACTTCTGTGGTTACCTCGGAGGTTGCTACAGTGTAGCGTAGAGCTGCTCTGTGCACTAGAAATGCATGGGAGCCTTATATGTCATTTAAATTTTTCTAGGAGCCACATTAAAAAAAAATAAAAAGGAAGGGCTACAGTTAATATTCATACCATTTTATTTAGCTTATGTATTAAAAATATCATCTCAACACACAAACTGTTTTAAAGTATCAGTGAGATATTTTGTCTTTTTCTAGTACAAAGTTTTGATATCCAATCTCTCTTTTGTGCTTGTAGCACATCTGGATTTATACTCGTCGTATTTCTTGTGCTCAACAGCTGCATGTGGCTGGTGGCTGCCATCTTCAACAGTGCAAATTTAGAGAACTGTATTGTGGGTTTTTGGAGTTCGATTTTTTCAGTCTCCCCGAATCTTTACTTAATAATAAGAACAGCCCAAATTGGGCTGGAGCGGTAGCTCAGCAGTTTCGGCGCTTGCCTGGCAAGCACGAGGACCCGGGTTCAAACCCCAGCACCACGTACACAACTGAGTGTAGAAGCAACTAAGGCCATGTGAAAAAAATAAAGTTGTATATGGGAGACAAATTAAGTAGAGAGGGATCAATTATAATTTAGCATTTCTTTTTTTTTTTTTTTTGTGCTAATTTAGAAAGTAGCTCCACAACCCTGGCTTGGGAAGAGAAGGCATGTAGTCATGAAGGTCACCCATGGAATGTTACAGTGTGGGCTTTTCTGGTTTCTGGATAAAGGGTTGGTTCAGTTTTTCTTGGTGGCATTTCAGACAACTCCATCAAAAATGGGGACTGTGTTGTGAAGGACGTGGAGGAGTGTGGCCAGGTCTCAGGAGAGAGTGTGTCCTCTGCCCTTCTCATCTCTTGAGTCTTCTTTCTGGGCATCAGCTTCATCTTTCTTCTGAGCTGGCCAACAGATCCCCACACCCATCCATGCAGTGAGCGGATGTCTGCACACAGCACCTCGTCTACGCTTGAGCGTTGTTGGGCCTTCCCTTTGCTGTTCAGCTCTTCAGTCTGTAGTCATCCTGCTGTCTGCTTTTGCTTTTGTTACTGATTGTGCTTCTGGTGTGATATCCAAGACACCCTGGTCAAGACCAGTTTCAAGAAGCTTTTCCCTTATGTTTCCTTTTAGGAATTTTGTGTTTCCAGTTCTTAAGTGTAGAGCCCATGTGCAGTTTATTTTTGTGTATTACATAAGATAGGAGTCCAGTTCACTCTTTTGCATGTGGACATCCAACTTTCCCAACCCTGTTGATTGAAGAGACTGTCTTTCCCGCATTGTGTATCTTGGCACTCTTGTTGAAGATTGGTTGGCTGTGTGTGTATGGATTTAATTGTGCACTCTCTATTCAGTTCCATGGATCTATGTCTGTCTTTATGCCTCTACCACACTGTTAATTATGTGACTTTGTTGTATTCTTTGGATCTAGGAAGTGTGAGGCCTCCAACTTTGCTCTCTTTTCTCAAGATCACTTAGGCTAGTCTATGTCTCTTATAGGCTCATATGAGTTTTAGGATTTTTAAAATCTATTTCTGTAAAAAAAAAGTCATTGGGATTTTAATAGGGATTACATTGAATCGGTAGATTGCTTTGAGTAGTCTGGGCATTTTAATAATATGAATTTCCTGAGTTCATGAACATGGGATGTCTTCCTGTTTATCTGTGTCTTTAATTTCTTTTACCAAGGTTGTTTAGTTTTTAGTGTACAAGTCTCTCACCTCTTTGGTTGTATTCTAATTTTACCTCAACAAATCTGTTTAAGAAATAAAAGAAAATAAAAGAATATATTGTTCATAGCAGCAAGGCTGCAGGGAGCCCACCCTGGAGATGTGGTTAGACACAGTGAAAAGGTCATTTTGATTAAGGCCTCTCTAGCAGCCACGGTCTCTGCATGTCAGTGTTCTTCCCTGTCTCTTGCTTCTGGATTTGCTTTACATGAACCCAGCATGCCGCTTCCAGAGCATGGGAAGATCTTGAGGGCGTTCAAGCACGTTCTTCACCTATTTTTTTTTTTTTTCTGGAAATTAAACCCAGGGTTGCTTTACTACTGAGCTACATCCCGTGTTCTTTCTTTTTTTTTTTTTAAGAGAGAAGAAGAGAGAGAGAGGGAGGGAGAAAGAGAGAGAAAGAGATTCAATTTTTATTGAGTTTTTCACATGGCTTTTGTTGTTCTGACACTTGGTTGTGTATGTGGGTGCTGGGGTTTGAACCTGCTTGCTTGCGCATGCCAGGCAAGCGCTGTAACCCCCGAGCCACCACTCCAGCCCCCCTTGTTCTTTTTTTATTTATTTGTTTATATTTAAATTTTGAGACAGAATCTCACTACGTTGCTGAGACTGGCCTTGAAATTGTGATCCTCCTGCCTCAACCTCCCCTGTTGCTGGGATTATGGGCAGGTGCCCCTGCACCTGGCTACCAAATGTTTTTATTCCTTTTTTGGTTTTATGTGTTGGGTGATCATGTTTTGTTTTCTTTCAGACCCTCCTCCTCCAGATGGATCCCCTAATATTACATCTGTCAGTCATAATTCAGTAAAGGTCAAGTTCAGTGGGTTTGAAGCCAGCCATGGACCTATCAAAGCCTATGCTGTCATTCTCACCACAGGAGAAGGTAAGGAGGGGCCACCACGGGTTAAACTGTGTGCAAGAGATGCCGTGACCACTGAGGCATATTAGTGACACAAGTACGTGCCTCTCTTTACATTGCAGTCTCTGTTTTGGCACCCAGAGAGGGAGAGTTGGCTGTTGGCCTGATGATCTCAATCCAGGGTCAACAAACTTTCTTTGAAGGGCCAGAGAGCAAATACCTTAAGCTTTGCATGTGCTGTGGTCTCTGTCTATTCAACTCTGCCATTGTAGTGGGAAGGCGGTTGTAGAAGATACATCAGGAATGGGTGTGGCTGTCCCATTAAACATTATTTACCAAAACAGGTGGTGTCTAGATTTGGCCCATGGACCATAACTTGCCAGCCTCTGATCTAGATTTTTCTTCTCTTTTACAACACTGGGTCTTTGAGTGGCAGAGTATTAGTCTTAACCAACTTTGTTTTCCCTCCCCTTCAACTCATTCTTGAAGGATGACTATCTTTTGAAAGCACCTGTGGTGCTGTCCTCATCTCTACTGTGACCAAACACTCTCAGGGATGTGACAATCCTAGAATACAGAAATTTGCTGGTTCTGGAATTTCAGAATTTCAAAAGTGATGATGAAACTTCTTTATCTCTCTGCCTTTTTATTTTGGGTCTGTTTATTTTGCTGTGATGGTTTTCAACAGATCTTAAGGCTCAGCGGTGACGTGGCTTAGTGACTATGCTGACCAATGCTGGCCTGTGATGAGTGGGGCCGCAGGCCTTGGGCCAGAATCCAATTCTGCCATGTGGGCAGTGCGACCTTGGCCAGGCCCTGTCAGTTATCTGTGCTTTCATTTTCTTGTCTGTAGAATGGGGATGATAAGCTTTTGATGAGATTTGTGGAGGTGAAATGAGTTAATGTAAGTAAAATCCTAAGAATTCAATGTAAGCAAAGCCTGTCACTGGGAGGTACGTGAGAGATGGTAGTCGCAGCATTGTCCCCCAGCATCAGTGTCATTATGTAGGTAAATGGGACCCTTAAGTCTCTCTCTGCTGTCACTTACGATTTGCCTTTTTTGTGCTTTACTTAGCTGGTCACCCTTCTGCAGATGTCTTGAAATATACATATGATGATTTCAAAAAAGGGACCTCGGACACTTATGTGACATACCTCATAAGAACAGAAGAAAAGGGACATTCTTGGGACTTGTCTGAAGTCTTGAAATATGAAGTTGATGTTGGGAATGAGTCAACCACCCTTGGCTATTACAACGGGAAGCTGGAGCCTCTGGGCTCCTACCGGTGAGGTCTTCATTCCTGTGGTTTGGGGCTGAGCCTTGTGAGTGCAAAGCTCTATGTGTCTGCAGTGACAGACACGTCCCAGTGGCCTGATTTCGCTTCTTATCACCCACAGAGCTTGTGTCGCCGGCTTCACCAATATCACCTTTAACCTTCAAAATGGGGGACTCATCAATGGAGCTGAGAGCTATGTGTCCTTCAGTCGCTATTCAGAAGCTGTTTTCTTGCCCCAGGATCCAGGTAGAGGAATGACAGTAGTCTTGTTACCAGTTCAGGTGTCTGCAGGAGGCTGCTGCCTCCTCTGGATGCCAGTGGGGGTTGGGGTTCCTGCCACTCTCCTCTCAGAAGTTGAGACGTCACTTGGCCATCAGGCTCAGCTCAGCTTCCCCCCTGAGGTCCCTGACAGACCTGGTCCCTGCACTGTCGGTTTTCTGAAAGCCAGCTGTATTTCTAATCTGCGAAGATTATTTAGTCCTTTGATCTCAGTGCAGTCACTGTGAGCCCATGTGTGGGCTCACAGAAGGTATGCAGGATGGCTTTTAATGCATAGAATTCTAGAATATTTGAATCAGAACAAGTCACAGAAATTGTCATGTTCATCTTTTGTTTTAGAAATAAGCTTGTGGCTTAGACGCAGGCCTGGAACTCTCTGGCCTTGGACTCCTTGTGAAGTGTTTCTACCTATGATCTTAGGACTAAGTAATAGGGAGCTTCAGGGGCTGAAGTGGGGTACATCCCCCACCTCCAGGCTAAAGACAAATTGACCCCCTGGTTCGTTAGCTTGTCTGGTTGTTCCTACTTGGAAGTTGTTGGGTATAAGGAAGAATTCCCCAGAAGCAAAGTCCAGGGAGTCCCCACCCCTCCCCAGTAAACAAAAGGATTTCATATCACCTGAGTCTGGTGCTGTGTAAAATATTTTTGCTCATATATGGTGCTAGGCTCAAAAATCTTGAAGTGGTAGGAAAATCACTGATGTAGCCCAGTTCCCTGAATTTGCAGTCGAGGAACTAAGACCTGGAGAGGAATTAGGACTTCCTTACCACCAGTTAGTGGTGGAATGGGGATGAAGAACCCAGTTCCCAAAAGCCTGGAATAGTTTGGGATTCAAAGAGAGCTGATGTGTGTGTGTATGTGTGTGTGCACATGTGTGCACGTGCATGTGTCCTGGGCATGTGTTCTGCACCCCCGCCCCCTGCCCTGGGGTGTGAGGCCTGTGGCCCGTTGTCTGCTCTGAGGGTGGTCCTGCAGTAACACTCCTCGAAGCGCTTCCCGTTTGGACTTTTCCCAGGTGTCATCTGTGGAGCTGTGTTTGGATGTATCTTTGGTGCCATGGTCATCGTGGGCGTGGGAGGCTTCATCTTCTGGAGGAAGAAAAGGTGATGTTGCTGATTTTGATTTAGTACTCTGTAAGGAAGCTTTTTATCATGGGGAATTTCAAACATTTCAGAATTGGAAGGAGTCATTAAAAGAGCTGCTGTGTTCCTTCCTGTCGTCCTCAGGGTTCACCATCTGGCAGTCTCATTTCATCTCTGCCCACAGCTGGGCGATTTTAAGGCCCAGCCCACATTGGGTCGTTGGCCAACACTGCAGTATAGGTTGCTGCTTTCTCACCTCGTGTTCTGGTTCACAAGTTAGTTCCACTTGCTAGTGTGCAGAGACTGCCTTTTAGAGTTGCCAGGTTTGAACACAGGCTCCCGCTCACTTGCTGTAGGGAATCTGAACCTCAATGGCGCCATCTATGGTGTGGGGGTAACAAGAGTGCCCAGCTTGGGAAGCTGGGGGCCACTGGCAGGTAAAGTGCATTGCACGCTCCCTTGTGCCCCGGGAGCGGGTATTTGACCTGCGCAGGCTCCCGGTGGCGTAGTTCAGTAGTGAGAATAGCAGCCCTGTTTTGGGTGCTTGTTGTGTGTTTGGGTTTGAGCTTTCCATGAATTATTTCCTTCCTGAGGCTCTGGAGAGGCAAGTGTTATGAGCCCCATTCCAAGGACACAGAGAGTGGAACTTAGATGTGGCCTTTGCACTTCCTCGCATGCCCTCTTGCCTGGCTGTGGGAAGCCTGTGCATTAGGTGGGGTTGATTTGCTTCCAGGAGCCATCAGCCAGGGAATTTCCATCCTGGCCCCGGTTTCTCCTGTGGCCCCTGCCTGGTTCCTTGTGCTCTTGTGCTGCTGCCTTGCCCTGTTGGGATGATGTCAGCACTCCTAATTCTTAAAATTTTTCTTTTTTGAAATTTTTGGGAGGGAGAGATCTGTGGCCAGGTAAAATAGCTTTATAGTTTCTTGTTAAAAGTAGAATAACTGGGCATGGTAGAGCACACCTGTAATCCTAGCATCTCCGGAAGATGAGACAGGAGGATTGCAAATTTGAGACCAGCCTCAGCAACTTAGTGAGGCCTTAAGCAGCTTAGTGAGACCCTGTGTCAAAATATAAAGTAAAAAGGACTGGGGATGTGGCTCAGTGGTTAAGCACCTCTTGGTTCAAATCCTGGTACTAAAGAAAACAAAACAAAAAACTGGATGTTTGATGGTGTATTCCTGTAATTCCAGCAACTCAGGAGGCTGAGACTGGAGGATTGCAAGTTTGAGGCTCCCCTCAGTGTCTTAAGGAGACACTTTCTCAAAATGAAAAATGGTCAGGCATGTTGGCACATGCCTGTAATCCCAGTGGTTTGGGAGGCTGAGACAGGAGGATCACAAATTCAAAGTCCTCCTCAGAAAGTTATCAAGGCCCTGAGCAATTTAGTGAGACCCTATTTCAAAAAAAAAAAATAATAATGGTTTGGGGATATGGCTCAGTAGTTAAATTTTCCTGAGTTCAATCCCTGGTACAAAAAAAAAAAAAAAAGAAAAGAAAAGAAAAGAAAAATGGCTGGGGGATATAGTTGTTCAGTGGTAGAGTACCTATCCCTGGGTGGTTTAATCCACAGTACTGAAAAATAAAAGTAATTCATGCAAAAAATATAGAAGAGAGAGAGAGAGAGAGAGAGAAAGGTAATCCATAATTGCGGCATACTCACAAAACTACTTTTAACATTTTTTCTTAGCATTTTGATGTGATTACAAAACTCACGCATGGATAAAGTCATACATGTTAGTGTCTAGCCTGCCGTATCCACTTAAGATAGAGTGGACAACTATCATTTCTTCATCATTTTGAGCGGCTACAGAGTATTTAGCTGTGTGGAGGTACCATCTTTATTTAACCAGTTTATTGGATGTTTCTAATTTTTGGCCACAGTTACATGTACTGGTGTCTAGATCCTGGGGCATACTCAGGTGTTCCGTTAAATTCCAAGCTTACGGTTACTGGGTTTGTGGGTACGCATGTTTTCAGTTTTGATACTTGGCTGCCAGGTTGCTTTCCAGTGTAGAGTTGAGCTGGCAAGGCGGGAGAGTGCATGCGCCTACCAGCGTGATATGTTTTTCTGGTTCTTGTTGCATTAACTTACCAGACAGGCTTTCTCACAATTGGAGTATGAAATAACAAGGCTTGCTTTAATGGTAAGGAAATTCCACTGATCAGTGCTTGCGAGGAAATTCCTAACAGTTGCTTGAGTAAGATCCCCTCATACTTTCCCGTAGTATAAAAGAGAAAATAGCTATCATAGATTTGTAATCAGCATTTGCAGCTTGAACTGTTGAGTTTGGTTAGAGAGCTGGATTTAGTGTCTGCTAGGAACCCATTTGGCATTTGGCATTTGGAAGTGTACAATGAATCGATTTTGTCTAATGGGTCTAACGGGTCTACTTTTTTCTAAACAGGAAAGATGCAAAGAACAATGAAGTGTCCTTTTCACAAATTAAGTAAGTCTCTAGAGTTATGAACTTTAAGGCCCTCAATCTACCAATCTGTTAGGTGACTCCGAGTTCCTGATGGAACTTGCTATCATTTTTCCTGGTTGACAGATTGGGCTGTGATCACCTGAAGGTTCTTGCTAGCTGTTTCATACTAGGACTCTAAAGCTAGCATCCTCACTATATTCAGTTGTTATAACAATAAATATATATTTGTGATTTAAAAAAGTAGATTATTGGGATTAGGGGGAGAGAATAACTTAATGTAAAGGCACAAATGTGATCAGTTATGCAAGAGAGTTAGGCTTCCTGATTCACAGTTCATTGTTTTACAAATAATATAACTCTCATCTCTAACCCTTGCTGACCCTTCTCCCAACAAATCATGATCTGGTTTTGTTCTTTTGAGGTGATGTTTACTTCCTAAATGAACAAGTCTTGCTAATTGCTTATTTTTTTTTTTTCTGTTTCTATGATGAAGACCTAAAAAGTGAGTAACACCTTTTTTTTTATAACTCATTTTTCTATTTTGAGTGTTAACCTCAGTGAATGTAAACAAAATATTAATAAGTTGTTTTGTTTTCACAGATCGAAGTTAATCAGAGTGGAGAATTTTGAGGCTTACTTTAAGAAGCAGCAAGCCGACTCCAACTGCGGGTTCGCAGAGGAATACGAAGTATGTGGTTGCAAATACTGTGTTTTCCGTTGCTTGATGTTTTCTCCTGAATGTCAGGAAGCCAACTGTTCTTGTGTTATGGTGAGGCTTTGGGTAAGAGGTGACAGTCCTAGAGGGGTGAAACTTGTGTCCGTTGCTTGGAGATCCATCGTTGACCCCGAGTTCTCAGACGGACCTTTTACTCTAGTGGATTGTGTTTAATCTTGATACCTGAAGATTATCCAGAGAGACAGAGAGACTGGGAATGCAAGTTAGAGGACTGTTAACTAGAATAACCAGCACATTGCATGAGCTGGGGAAAAACCCAAATGGGGCATTAGAGGTCTGGGGCTTGACTGCTGAGGGTGGAGGTTGGCTTGGAGGATTATGCACAGCTCTGCAGAGGGAGTTTTGCAGCAAGCGTCTACCTTCCAGTGCCACCTCTGCTGTCCCCCAAACGAGGCCAGGACCTGCCCTGCTCAGAATGTCCATGCACAGTAGTCCTCTGGGTGCTGCCCTGTCATGAGGTCTCTGCCTTTACCCTCTGATATCCTGCTCACCACCAAGGCACAGCTGAACACCACCTCTTCCATGTGGTGATTTCTGGGTCCACCTCTCTTCTAGGTTGCAAGCCTCTAGAAGGAAGGAATTGGCCCTTTTTTCTTCTTTTAGCTCTGTTGGTTTCCTGCGTTGTCACAACAAAGTACTGTAAACAAAGTAGCTTAAAACACTTATTTAAAAATTTTTTTTTATACTGATGATTGAACCCAGGAGTGCTCTACCACAGAGCCACATCCCCAGCCCTTTTTATTTTTTATTTTGAGACAGGGTTTTGCTAAGTTGCTGAGGCTGGCCTTGAGCTTGCAATCCTCCTGCCTCAGAAGTTGCTGGGATTACAGGTGTGTGCCACTGCACCTGGCTGAAACATCAGAAACTTATTGTCTTGCTGTTCTAGAGACCAGAAGTCCAAAATCAAGGTGTTGGCAGGGCCTGCTCCCTCCTTATCCTCTAGGGAGAGTCATTTCTTCCCTCCTCCAGCTTCTGGTAGCCCCAGCTGATGTTTGGTTTTGCAATAGCATCACTCCAGTCTCTACCTCCATCTTCTCCTGGCATCTCCTTTGTGTGTCTTTCTCTTTGCCTCTTTCTCTGTTACAGAGGCACCACCCATATTAGATTAAGGGACCATTCTACTCTCGTGTGACCTCCAGTCAGATCCCAGTCATAGTACTGGGAGTTAGACATTCAGTGTATCTTCTGGGGAACACAAGATAATTCATCCCCCTTTGTCCTGCCATACTCTGCTCAGTGTAAATCGTATGTGAAGACTAAATGAACAACTCATTCGTTTTGTTTTCAGGATCTGAAGCTTGTTGGGATTAGTCTACCTAAATACGCAGCAGAGCTAGCTGAGAACAGAGGAAAGAATCGCTATAATAACGTTCTGCCCTGTAAGTGACTTGGCTTATATCATCCTCCCTTTTCCTTTTTGCTGGCCATTACATCTCTAATGGGGGTGGGGAATTGGTGGCTCTCGTGTCCATGCTTCCGGAACCAGTGGGTGGTTGCCTGCTGTGTGCTCAATGCTGTTCTTAGGGACATCACATTTAATTGAGTCCTGGCAATCACCTTATGAACTGGGTGGTAGAATATCCATTTTGCAGATGAGGAAAATGAGGTGCCCAGTGATCATAGTCACAGAGGCAGGAATGGCCCAACCAGGCTTTGGACCAGGCCTGCAAGTCTTATCCAGGGAAAAGGCCAAGTTTGCATTTTTAACCCCTCTGTCTGTCTCTCAGCCCATTTATTTGTTTATAGAGTTGGGATGGAAGTGAGCAGGTGCATAATGGGCCAATCACACATTCTGTTTGTCCAGACACACGTCTGATTGGCTGAGCACGTTCAGCACCTAAATATGAGTTGTGTTGGGGTTCTTTCCTGACTTTTTTTTTTTAAGTGGAAATGGTGAGATATTAAAGGCTCCTAGGAAATCAAATAAAGCATAGAAAGAACAGTTCCAACACCCATGAATCTCTAAAGAGTGATTGACAGGGCGGCAACAACTCCTGTCCGTTATTTCTTCCCCTTTGAAAGGGAAATTTGAGTTTTGCAGCTTTCCTTTCCTGCTCTCAAGTCCCCAACCAGACAAGTGACCATAGGCACCAAATCGTAGGCTGGATAACAGCTCGGGCCTCAGACATTCACCCCCAGCTCTGAGGTCCAAATGGATGTTTGTGTCAGTAAGTCAACATTAAATCCATCAAAAAGAAAAGCACCACTCAAAACCAGGGGGGCAGCTCGGCCAGAGGCAGGCTGCTGCATAATGTGTCTCAAGACAAGAGGCTACCTAAGTTTGGCTGGATGGAATCCCACAATAATGATGGTCACTTCTGTTTGACTAGAGGGCTGTTGAGGGTACGATTAGCTTGCTTAGTTTCTCTCAAGAAAAGTGAAAAGCACACGTCTTTCAAAGGAAGAAAACAAAGCAGTATCCTGGTTGCATCAAGGCAACGTTCCACCTTCATGTACCCAAGTGGTGGCTGGGTCAGCTGCAGGCCAAAGGCAGGCTTTCAAGGAGGGGGACATAACAGGGTACTTCTAGGCCATGTAAGCCTGGCTCTCAGGAGACATCCAGGAGGGACAGCTCGCTCTCGGGGCTGGTTGGGAGCAGAGTGCTTTTCCCCACACTGTTGGGACCCATGACACATATCCTTGAGTCCATGTCGACACCAAAATCCAGGTTCTTAAAGAGCGGTTTCTGCTGCTCGTAGCCAAATATCACACCACGCAGAGCCAGCACGGGAGGGCGGAGTGGTGGGGGATCTGGGAAAGCGGAGAGCACGGCGCTCTCCTTGGGCTGCTTCAGGAGCGCAGGCGCTTCCTGGGCTTCCTCATCTTGGTTTTGCTTTTCCTCCTGCTTGGTGGATTTCCCCCCCAGCAGTTAGTTCCTTCAGCTTTTTTCTTTTTTTCTGCTTGTCGTACAGCTTCAGCCGGTCTTTTTGTTTCTGTGGGTACATCTTCCTGAAGGTCACATAGTTGCCTCTTAGTAACGGAGCTGCTGGGTGTCGATATCAGTGTCCACATCATCCAGGAAGCCCTGGTCATGGGAGACAATCAGCAGTGTCTTCCGCCAGCCCTGAAGGTAGTTATGGAGCCAGATGACAGCAGTGGGGTCCGGTGATTAGTGGGCTCATCCAGTATTAGCAGTGTAGGCTCCATGAACAATGCCCTGGCCAGAGAGACACGTATGTGCCAGCCCCCTGAGAACTTCTGTATGGGCTGATTCTGCATCTCAGGGTCGAAGCCCATGCAGCCAGGATCCACCGTGCTTTCACCTCTGCAGCAACTGCCCCAGTGGCCCGCAGTTCCTCATAGATCTTCTCTAGTCTCTCAGCAGCTGTATCATCCCCCTGTTGTCCCGAAGCTGTTGTTCCTCTTCAGCAGCTTCAGTT
>PVKS010027972.1:0-26951 GCA_004027875.1 Aplodontia rufa
ATTAGTTTGTTATATCATATATATATATGATATATATATATATATATATCATATATATATATATATATATATATAACACAACCAAATTCTCAAAAAAATTAACATTCACTGAAAATGAAGATTTAACAGGATGTATATTACAATCTCATTTTTTTTTTTCCGTTTTGGGGAACAAACCTAAGGCCTCATGTAGGCAGGTGTTCTACCACTGAGCTACATCCCCAGCTTACAATTTCATTTATTTTTAAGTAAATTTTATATGAATAAAGACAGAATGTGCATATCTCCAAATATGAACAATCTTTATATTGGAGGACTTCTATGTTTAACCTTCTTTTGGCTTTTATAACATTTTTCTGTTTTCTACTTGGCTTATAAATATTTCCTATAACAAACATTTTCATAAGGAAAAAGTCATAATATTTACGTTCATTCTAATTTAAATCATATATGAAATGCAATTAGATAGGATTAAAAAGCAACAGGGTATCTCTTACTTCAAAATGATAATCAACAGCTTGCTTACTGTCTTTTTTTTTTTTTAAGTCTAGATCATCTGTACCAAATCCCAGGGGACCTCACTCTTAAGGCAAGCAGAATATTTGACTGTCATGGACTTCAAAACGTTTATCACACTACCAAGAATATGCTGAGGGCAGGCAAATTAATTTAAATATTTATAATTCCAAAGACAAATCAATTAGGAACATAAAAGTAAATAAACATTTTAAGTGCCCAGCTAAAAGTATTATTATATTCATCTATTCTGAATAACAGTGAACCTTGAGGCAGTTTTTAAGACCATAAATAAGCCAATAATTTTTTTTGTAATAACCTCCAATCCTAAAGAAACTGAATAAGAAAATATTTTAAATTTTACTATTTCCCAAGCTCCTCACAATTAAAGAACTCTGATGCCCAGCATTCACATTATGCTACAATATAAATGGTTTTAAATAAAATCTTAGCTATTAAATCATTATGACTAAATGGCAATAATTCATGGAAAAAAGAACGTAAATTTGCTTTAACTATGTTTCATATTTGTTTTGTGGTTCATATTACTGATTTTTCAATTAGTTAGCAATCAATATTTTAAATATGAGTACCTAGTAGCTTCACTGATAAGGCCATCAGGCTTTTCTTCTGTTAAGTGCTAAATAAAAACAAAGTTTATAAGGTTACTATAGTATAATGCAAAATTTAATGTTAACAGAGAATTTTTACTTCAGAAAAATCTTTCTTGCCTCTAAAGACTTTAACTAAAGTTCCAATATTGAATATACAAATCTAGAACCAACTTTTCTCTTTCTTGTTTTTTTTTTTTTTGGTATTGGGTATTGAACCCAGGAGTGCTTTACCAATGAACTATAGCGCCAGTTCTTTACATTTCATTTTCAGACAGTGTCTCACTAAGTTGCTGGTGGTCTAAGTTGCTGAGGTTGGCCTTAAATTTGTGATCCTCTTGCCTCATCCTTTCCAGTCTCTGGAATTACAAGAGTGCACCACTGCGCTTGGCTTCTTTTATTTTGTTTAAAAATATTTTTCTTAGTTGATATTATATACCTTCATAAGGTATGGTGTGATGTTTGAGTACATTTATACACTGTGAAATGTTCATCTCAGGCATTTAGTTATCGATCATCTCAAATATTTATCATTTCTTTGTATGAGAATATTCAAAACCCTCTTTTATTCCTATTTTGAATTATATGATATAATACTGTTGACTAAATTACCCTATTAGGTAATGGAATACCAGAACTTAGTCCTCCTATCTGGCTGTGACTTTGTATCCATTAACTAACCTCTCCCTCCCTGCTCCCCTCTCCAACAACTATTTTGCTATTTCTATAAGCTCAGCTTGTTTCTATTTCACATATAAGTAAAATCATGCAGTATTTGTCTTTCTGTGCCTGGCTTATCAGAACTAACTATTCTATCTGAAATCATTTTTCTCCCCCATTCCATTTATTTTCCCTACACTGAACCTGAGGGCAGAGACATTTATGATTTTGTGCTCCTGTCCTTTTCTTTTTCTTAAAAAGAAAATCCTTGGGGCTGGAGCGGTGGCTTGGTGGTTACGGCGCTTGCCTGGCATGCACAAGTGCGCAGGTTCAAACCCCAGCACCCACGTACACAACTAAGTGTCAGAGCAACAAAAGCCATGTGAAAAACTCAATAAAAATTGATTCTCTCTGTCTGTCTCTCTCTCTCACTGTCCTTCTCTCTTTAAAAAAAGATAGAAAGAAAATCCTTCAAATTTAAACAATATCATAAAAAATACGTAGAGCTGTACTTCAGATTTTAGGCATTTTCTTTTTTACAAAACTGTTCTTGTTCAAAATATTCATTATTATTTATTAAAACAATAACCACTGAAATTGTACTTCCTTAAAAATCCAAATTTTTCCCTCCATTCCTATATCCAGGCCCCACTCCCCTCTCCCAAGTCGTTCATAATATGAACTCAATACTGCCCTTTAAATTCCCTGCAAACAGAAATAACATAATAAAAATGGCCACTCTGCCAAAAGTTCTATATAGATTCAAAGCAATCCCCATCAAGATACCAATGTCCTTCTTTACAGATATAGAAAAAACAATTCTCAAATTCATCTGGAACAATGAGAAACCCAGAACAGCCAAAACAGTATTAAGCAAGAAAGACGAAACAGATGATTTTGCTATACCAGATCTAAAACTATACTATATAGCTGTAGTAACAAAAACAACATGGTACTGGTATCAAGATAGGAATGAAGACCGATGGAATAGAAGACCCTAAAACAAACCCAAAAATCTTTAAGCATTTGATATTTGACAAAGGGGGACAAAATATAACATGGAGGAGAGGCAGCCTATTCCACAAATGGTGCGGGACAAACTGGACAGCCACTTGCAGAAAGTTGAAATTAAACCCTTATCTTTTACCTTGCATGAAAATCAAATCAAAATGGATCAAGGAACTAGGAATTAAACCAGCTACCTTGCAACTACTAGAAGATAAAATAGGACCAACATTCCAGCATTTGGGAGAAGGCAAAGACTTTCTCAGCATGTCTCCTAAAGTGAAAGTAGTAAAGTCATGCCAGTGAGTGGCATGTTATAAAGCTAAAAAGCTTTTGCATAGCCAAGGAAATGATCAAAATTGTCAAGAGACTTCCTACATAATGGGAGAGAATCATGGCCTGTGATTCTTCTGACAGGGAACTAATATCCAGATTTACAAAATCCTCAAAAATCTCAACCTCAAAAACACTAACAACCCAATCAATAAATGGGCCAAAGAGCTAAACAGAAACTTTTCAATACAGAACATTGATCAGGCCAATGAATACATGAGAAAGTGCTCTAAATCACTAGTAGTCAGAGAAATGCAAATAAAAACGACATTAAGATATCACCTAATGCCAGTCAAATTTGCAAAAATGAAGAATATAAACAATAATAGATACTGGAGGGGTTGCGGAGAGATAGGAACATTAGCACACTGTTGGTGGAACTGCAGACTAGTACAGCCCCTCTGGAAAGCAGTGTGGAGAATCCTCAAAATACTAGGGATGAATCCACTATATGATCTAGCTATCCCTCTCCTGGGTATTTTCCAGAGGAGTTGGAATCAGCACATTATAGCAACACAGCAAAATCTATGTTCATAGCAGCTGAATTTACAATAGCTAAATTATGGAAACAACCCAGATGCCCCTCAGTGGATGAATGGATCCAAAAACTGTGGTTTATAAATAGCATGGAGTTCTAGTCAGCAGTTAGAAACAATGATATCGCAGCCTTTGAAAGTAAATGGATGGCTATGGAAGAAATCATGTTGAGTGAAGTTAGCCTAACCCAGAGAGTTAAGGGTTGAATGTCTTCGCTCATCTGTGGAGGCTGGAGCTAAACCCAGGCCTGTGTGAAAGCTAGTCAACCTCATGTATTAGATCCAGCAAAAGCGCAGTAACACATAACCTAGCGCATTCACAGACATGTATCAGGAAAGAAGGTGGAGGGAGAGGGGTGGGAGATTAGGGTGGGATCTAGGGGGTAAATCTAATTTAAGAATACATACAGGGGGCTGGAGAGGTGGCTAGGCGGTTATAGCACTTGCCCAGCATGTGCAAGTACACAGGTTCAAACCCCAGCACCCACATACACAACTAAGTGTCAAAGCAGTGAAAACCATGTGAAAAACTCAACAAAAATTGATTCTCTCTCTCTCTTTCTCTCTTAAAAAAAAAAGAATACATACATATCATATTGTTATGTCAAATGCATTTTGAGTGTACAATAACTAAATTTCTTAATAAAAAAAAATAAATTCCCTGCAAATAAAGAATCTATGGGAAGGACACAGCCCTAATTCTGGAAATTCAGAGTGATCCTCTCTCTCATTGCAACTGCTTACCTTGCTGATCTCTCCAGTCAAGCTCTCTCCCCCCAAAATTTTTGACACTGTGTCAAAAATGTGTTCATATTTCTGGAAACAGGGTTTCCCTACCCCACCCCAACACAATACTAACAATACCTCTAGAAGTCATCAATGCCATAAGGGTCTCCCCTAGAAAATCGTGTTTTTCAGTCTCCCCACCTCAACCCTCCACAAAGATTCCCTATTACAATAAAAAACTGGCTACTAACAGAGGCAACTAGATTTTAGCAATACTCTTTATATTTGAACTGAACTTCTGAAATTATTAAATTATTTTATATGTTATCTCATTTATTATTATTAATTCATAATTATGGGAAGTGACTATTCTTATTTTATAAAGGAAGAAATGAAATCTAACACTCTCACCATCACAAAATACCATTTTATGTACCATCACAGGGATATTATTACTATTATTTGTAATAAAAAACAGGCTTAACGGAAGTAAAATGAACATAATTTTTAAATCTTCATAAAATCCTTTTATGTTGTATAAAATCAGCCTTGTATACAGTGCCCCATGTTAATAACCACATAAGAAAATATGTACAATGATTACCCAAAATTAATATTCAAGATTATTTTACCAAACTAGTTTCACAATTTATTGGAGATGATCATTAAGATACTCTGAAGATTAGCACCTAAGGGAAAGTTGGTAATAATTTAATAACCTTGGGTAAGACTATGGTGGGAAACTTTTTTCTTCTTCTTTTAAGCTTACCAAACACTATTTAGGGGGAAACAAAACTAAACTAAAACCATGGCTGATACGCTCAATTTTATGCAGGGTACAATCCTAAATATTCAACTGCAGACCCACTCTTCAAATCACAGAAGTCAAAGAACTTGGAGACTAACGTATCAAAAATGATTCCATGCCAAAAGACAAGTTTGATATCTTTTCATAATTATTCTCAGCCCAAGGCTGTAACAAATCCCATTACTATATATTCTGCCTCTAGAGAATGAAGCTATTAACAGACTCTGGATTACTGCCTGGTTCACAGGCCCAACAAACATCCCTTGAATAAATTGTAATTAATACCTCTTATTTGTTGACATAGATACATATAAGCTGTTATTTGAAAAATGCAATGTAAGATGTAGCAGGAAATGTCTTTCCACTGAGCAGTAAATCTACTTAACAATGATAATCTGTAAGCAAGGCATATAACCCAAGATGATCCTATAATGAAAATTCTTTCAAATATACCGTATTTTTGACCTTTTGGGAGTCTCACTTGGGGTTTTTGGCTATGAGTTGGTGAGGTGTAAGAAATGATATGAAGAATTAAAGGGCTGTTTTCCATTTCCATCCTAAATGTAACAAAAAGGTAGTTTCACAAAGTAACTCTCAATGTTCTGAATCCATTTACTTCTCAGAAAGATCAGACATCTTCTCTCAAAGCTAACTGGGGTAGACTAACATATTTTACTACCTCTAGACAGTCATGAAGTATTAAATATAAAAATAAGCTAAATTCCCCCAAAATAAAAGTTTGCAGACATGCATAATTCTATTAAGAATATATCTAATACTCATATACAGTCATAAAAGAGATAAATGTCCTGTCCCATACACATACAGAAGCTATACAAACATAAAACATAATAAAAGCAGCTGGGCACAGTGGTACATGCCTGTAATCTCAGCCACTTAGAAGGCCAAGTCAAGATTGCCAAGTTCAAGGCCAGCCTCAGCAACTTTAGCAAAGCCCTAGGCAACTCAGTGAAACTCTAATTATTATTATTAATAATAATAAATGCAGGGGCTGATGCAGTGGCTCAGCAGTTGAAGCACTTGCCTGGCATACACAAGGACCTGGGTTCGAACCCCAGCACCACATACACAATTAAGTGTCAGAAAAACAAAGGCTAGATAAAAAAAACCAAAAAAAACTGATTCTTTCTCTATCTCTCCCTCTAATAATAATAATAAAAAAATGCACACTAACATTTATTTTCTCCAGACATCTGCTCAACATTTCCCTTATGAAACCTTCTACTTCTCCAAGTCAAACTATATGCAAAACCAAAACTAAAATATTGTCTGCTATTCAAAAGAATTCTTCAATATTTGGTCATTAAGTCAATGACTTTCATTTATAACATAAAATTTTGGTATCTCTTCTACTTGTATAGGCATAAGAAAAAAGTCTGCAAATGGTTTTTCAAAATATTTTATATTATACATATGTTCAAAGGACTCGTCATCACTGCTTATAGACTGTAGCTTTTGCTTTTATATGAAAAAGACTAGTAATTTGTACTATAATTAATACAACATATTTAAAAGGTAAAGGTTCAAATTCCCAATTTAGCCTACCACAAGAAACAAAAGGGAATAAGGGAATAAAATGGGGTGTGAGATGTTGGTCAAAGTATACAAAGTTTCAGCTATGCAGGATGAATAAATTCTGGAAAGCTAATTACAGCATGGTAACCATAATAAATCTACTGGATCGAGTACTTAAAACTTGCTAAGCTTAGCTCTTAAATGTTCTCATCCCACACCCCTCTTCAAAACATGGTAACATATGAAATGATGTGTCAATCAGCTTAAGAGCTTCACAATATTTTTCACAATAGACACGTGCATCAAAACATCAAGTTGTGTAACTGAAATGCACATTTTTAATTAGTTATACCTCAACAAAGTTGTAGGCAAAAAAGAAACAAATTAATTCTTTGAAATAACACTACCGTAGACACAACTTTAAGAAGAGATAGAGAATCCTTTTTCTGTAGAAATAAACAAGTTGGACCAAAACAAAAAGGGGACAAAAAGAAGAAAAAGAAAAAAACTATCTTAGCTAAGAAAGTACAGTGTTGTAGACTAAAGTGGAAATAAATCTAGTGTCAGATGTTGTGGGGGGAAAAAAGGCGGCAGCAGCAGCTATTACTTTCAAATGGATTGGTTATAGATCTAACACAATTTCAGCTTTTAAAAATTATTGCATAATGCCAGTCTATTTATGTTTCCAGCCTTTTTCAAGAGCACTGTTTTCTGACTGAATTGTTTCAACAGCTTGTGTAATATAACAAAAGAACCAAAAAGAAACCTCTCACTTGACCTTTCCTGTGTAACTTCATTCATTGATTCTATTGCATTAAATGCTGTCACATTTGTAGAACTGAAAAGAACAATGTCAGTAGCCTGAGTGTCAAGTCCTGAGAATAGAGAGCTGTCATTTTAAGTTGTCCAATTCTTTGCCCATGATTAAAAAATGAATATTTCAGATCAATGGGTGACAATCCCATTAGAGTGATAGCCCATGATATCAATTACCACTTCAGTTTCAATTTGGCTGGCCGGCCACAGGGTACCATTTCTCAGCTTTACTTGTGATGGGCTGGCTCTGTGAAGCATGACACCCTTAAATTGCTGCCCATTATCCAAGTGTCATTCTCTGAATCACAAGCAGCTACTGAGGTCAAGCTTTGCAACCAGAGGAATTGGACAAGTTGGCAAATTCTTTATATAAAGGCAAAGTTATTTATCTGGCATCCGACTTAGAAAATCTAAAGTTTCCATTATCCTGACAGTATGTCAGTTTTGTGTAGGTATATTGATTTAATAATTTAAGAGGTTTTTATCAAGGTAGCAGGGGGTTAAATGTATACCGTGTCTAGATTATCCAGAATGTTGCTTTTTGTTTTGTTTCGTTTTGGCTTCTGTCATGTTGTTAATAGATTCTATTTAATTCCTTTCTTTACCCAACTATACATATAAAATTATTCCCAAAGTCATAAAATATATAAAGAATCATACTTTAGGTATAGTGCTTTAAATTTATTAAAAACAAAACACCACCACAAATGAAATGTCCTGAGTGATATCTATCCTATAGGCATCCCAAATTGGGAATAAATTGTAGAGGACATGGATTCAAACAAGCCTAAAATACTCAATATGAAGAATATAGTTTCTGTTTTGTTTGCTATCTCCATGATATTTTGCTGGAAAAATGATTTCAAAATAGTCATTAGAATATTTCTGAGAAAAAGTAAAATATTTGGGATCTTTCTTTGATTCTTAAAGACTATTCATAAATTTAGATATTAAACTCTAAATAAGGAAGTATCTTCCATACTTCTCAAATTAGGGTGCTTTATCCTAGGTGAAAGTGAAAGACCAGTAAAGGGGTATTGGTAGCCATTTGACAAGTCTGACATACCTTCCTAGAGCATAATTTCATTGGAGATTTAAAATAAAAATAAACTTTATAGCTGCTGACGACAGAGGATAATTTCATTCTTAGATGCCTTTAGTGATTTTTCACTTGAAAAGTTAGAAAACACTGTTATGTTATTCATCCATATGCTTTTAAAGATCTTGCTAAGTACATTTTATAAACTGAGACCAATTAAATACATTTGAGAACCTTAGCAGTTAACAAAAACATTCCACAGTAGGATGTCTCTTAATGGAGATTTCTCCTCAATAATCCCATGTACAAATTCTGGTTTCTTCCAAATGAGGCAGATAGTCAGGTGTGGTGGTACATGCCTTTAATACCAGTGGCTTGGGAGGCTGATGCAGGAGAATCTCAAGTTCAAAGCCAGTCTCATCAACTTAGCAAGACCCTGTCTCAAAGTGAAAAATAAAAAGGGCTAGGGATCAGCGCCACCGGGTTCAATTCCCAGTACTAAAAACAAAAACCAAAAACCAAAAAAATGAGGTTCAAGCAATCTTTTTTAAAAGCTCATTTCCGGACTGGAGCGGTTGCTCAGTTGTTAGAGTGCTTGCCTGGCATGCATGAGGACCCGGGTTCAAACCCCAGCACCAACCACATACACAACTAAGTGTTGGAGAAACGAAGGCCAGATGGAAAAATAAATAAAATTCTCTCTTTCTCTCACTCTCTTAAAAAAATAAATAAATATAGGCTCATTTCCAGGGGCTGGAGTGGTGGCTCGGCAGTTATGGTGCTTGCCTAGCATGTGCAAGTACATGGGTTCAAACCCGAACACCCACGTACACAACTAAGTGGTGGAGCAGCAAAAGTCATGTGAAAAACTCAATAAAAAATTGATTCTGTCTCTCTCTCACTGTCCTTCCCACTTTAAAAAAAAAACAACAAAAAACAAGAACAAACAAACAAATAAAAAAACTCATTTCCAGCTCATGTTTCACAACAGTTTATAGCAACAAGGTCTCACATGCTTT
The DNA here is from genome assembly GCA_004027875.1 of Aplodontia rufa. Taxonomy (NCBI): domain Eukaryota; kingdom Metazoa; phylum Chordata; class Mammalia; order Rodentia; family Aplodontiidae; genus Aplodontia; species Aplodontia rufa. Next base: position 9,606 of record PVKS010027972.1, read on the forward strand.
CACCAAGTTCAGTTTTTTTTCTCAAACAGTAATCAATATTGGGGTTGAATTCTAGTAAGGAGTTATACATACCAAACTTTATTCTGATCCAATATCCTTATTAAAAATATTATAGTAATCCCAAATTTTGTCACAATATGAAACCAGTCTAGTAGAAAATAGATAATTTAAAAACACAAAATAATAATTCAAAAACATACAAATTGGATTTATTGTTCAGGATAACTTCTGAAAAATATTTTTGTTAAGAAAAATTTCACCCAAAAAGTCAAATAATATTTATACAATCATTTAATTCTGGAAAATTCACAATCATATATACATAGATAGATATTTATAGATATATAGACAGATATATATGTGTGTATATGTACATATATGGACATTTATATCTTTTATAGGGGCATAATTTAGAAGAATCTAGAGACTGGGGTGTGGGTGATGTGGGGTTTAGGATCAAATTGTATCATATTGGTACTTTATATACATGTATGATTGTACAACAACTCCTTAATTAACAAAAAAAGATTTCAAACAAATACAAACAGAAAAAGAATACAAACAACTCCTATATTCCTAGCTCTTTGCAAACAATTAGCAACCCATAATCTTCAACTTACTTTTAATCCATATTTTGAATCCACAACAGTTATGATACCTACAAAAGAATAAACATTTTAATCACTTTTTAAAAAGATGGTTCTTAATATTATAAAAACTACACTTAAGAAGGACAATTAAAATTAATCCCAGTTCACAACTGCTATTCAATAAAACAAAGTATTTTTTTTCCTTACCAATGCTGCAATTTAATTCAATCCCAGGAATAAGTAAATGCATTTCAAATATATACTGAGTACTTAGCACTTTTTTAAGAGACAAAATATATTTTAAACAATTAAATTATTATTTAAAGAATCTGAGAAATCTTAAGTTATTTTATTATTTGCATCTCTTACCAAATCTAGTTCACAAAAACATTTTTATAACAAATACCTAAGTTCCCAGATAATCGATCCATTTAACAATCTCAGAATATATACTAAATAATTTTTCTAAGAATAAATTCAGAACGAATTTAATGATGCCTATGAAATTGAACCAGCTACATCCTATACATATTAGAGCCCAATGAAACCCAGCTTCAGTGACTTAATTTCCACCCTTCAGTTTATAAAGGACTGGTGTAAAGAAAGGTGAGAGAAGGAAGAAGGAAGAATAGAGGGAGGAAAAAAAGGGAGGGTACACAATGTTTTAATTAAGAAAGTTTCATAAAGTTTATAAATTTATAGGTCAGACTGACCAAAGAGTTAAGGTGAATAAAGTAAGGATTTGTGTGTATGTGCTGAATTGTTTGAGAGGAAATGAAAGCAGAAGTATGATTCTTGCGGTGACTAATTAAAATAAAAAACTGACATTATGCTAAGTAAACAAATCAAACAACACAGGACAAAGGAAATCTACATAGCATATTAAAAGAAAAGCCTTAGTGCAAGCTCTAAATTGGGATTATCAGATTAAGATCTGATACACAAGATCTAGTACTGTCTGGATCTATAGTCTATATGAGCAAAAATTTACTTCATCATAAACTAAACATGTTTGAAAAGAACAATAATGCAATAAATTAAAATTATAATATAAAACACCAATAAATTTAACAGTAAAAAATTTCACTTAAAAACACAGAAAATTGTTTTTTAACTTACCATCAAGATAAATATCACTCCCTAATTCAGCATCAACCCAAAACATAGAAGCCACAGCACCTGAAAATATACATTATGATAATATTCATCAGATAAAGATACTTTTTCAAACCACAAAACATAATTTTATATACATTTTAATTTTCAGAATGGACTTAGTAAACAAACAAATATGCAAATTAAATCTGGGTTTATAATCTCCTTATGGGAATTACTTTTACTACTTCCAGTCATTTCTATCCCTCTCTCAATTTTCTCAGAAAAAGACCAACTCTTACTACACACAAATCAAACAGCAAGCTTATACCAATGACAAAATAATTTACGAATAAATATTATCAAACAACTTCAGCGTTATGGCTGTGTACACACAGGACTTATTCTCCTCTCCTGAATAAGAAAATCATGGTTCACAAATAACGAATCACCTCTCTAAAGAAAAAGCAAATGAGAAACAGATAATTCCAAAGTCACTTGTCAAAAGAAAAAAAAATGGTAATTTTTATAGGAGAAAAAGAACAAGTAAAATGATAAATTCTCTGGCATTACAAATTAATCCTCACACTATTTGTTTAGTACTGGCATAAAATTTGGGTCTGAGGAAAAATTATTCCTGAACAAGAAATGAAAACTTGTTTTTGACAGAAACTGGTGCAATACCGAACCACACACCCTGATTAGTATGCAAGAAAAAGAAAACCTTCAGCGAGGAGAGAATGTGATTTTCAAAGCATCACACTCCCAGTTAGTGACAGTGCTGTCTAAAGGAATGAGCACGGGGGAAAACAAGGATAACCGAACTCATTCCACTGTCTGAAGCTGTCCACCCACCCTGACAAGACATGGTCCCCCAAGCACCACTCTGTGTCAACAAAGAAATACCTGTCAGTTGTTTACAGTGATTACTCATGCAAGATATAGCAAGGGCCACAAGATCTAATGGTTTCCTGATACCTATTGATTTTTTCCCAAAAACTTAATAGTTTTCCAATTTGACTGAAATAGGATTTGTGAGTAACAGGGGCTGAATCAATGTCTGTTCTTTTCAAGGAAATTACTTTACCATGACAATTATTTAGCTTAGAACTGGAGAGTGTCAGTCTCCCAGATGGGAAACAACTGAATTGCCAATAAGAATTTTCTTTTACTTTCTTGGCTAAAAACATGATTTTAATTAATAAGGGAGAAAAAATCCAAATCTATATTATTCCAAATAGTAGGTCATAAAAAAGTATTGTTTCACTCAGCAAAATACCTAAAATCATACATAAATCATTTTATAATTTTAAAATAGCCACTCATTTCTATTCAGATAAATAGCTAGTAATCTGTTCCATTAACAATTGCTTATTATTAAGCTGAATTGTAAGAGTACATTACAGCTTCTATTCTAAATCTAATATTTACCTTTGATGTAATCCTTGCAAGGCTACACAAGAAAAGAACTATTTAAAATTTGGATGTAGGTGTTTAGGAGTAAAGATAAGTGAATGAATGGTGATTTTTCTCCCCAGAGAATATTTGCCAATATCTGTAGATAATTTTGGGTTTTCCTAGGGGAATGATACTGGCAGCTAACAGAAGCCAGGGACGCTGTAAATATCCTACAATACCCAAGATAGGTCCCTGTTCCCCAAATATTTATCCAATGTAAAATGTCATTTGTGCCAAGGCTGAGGAACTCTGAGCTAGATTACAGAGTCTCCCTTCTTCAAAACCTAATGAAACAAAAAATAAAAATAATAAACAATTTTAAGTCAATATTTTATCAGCAGCAACCCAATATAGAAAAAAAATGCATCCTGCTACCACAAATTTTAAACAGTGACAGGAAAATGAAAAACAAAGTCCCATGTGAGTTATGGGCATTCCTAACTCTACTTCACTCCCACCCCCAATAAAAGGTTGTAGGAAAATAGTTTACGAAATCCTCATACTTATCAGAAATACCTTCCAAAATGGGGAGAAGTGGAACTGAGGGAAGAATAAGCAATAAGAGAATAATCAATCAAAAAAAACCTCAAGAGTAAAACTTTCTAACCACCTCCACCTTCTTGGAGAGAAAGTCACTTCCTAGGGCCAAGAGAAAACAGAAGCACAAGTTCCAAGGTCCAGTGGTATGCCACACAAGGCAATATAGTATGCACACTCCTAAAGAGTTGGAGCAAACCCAAGATGGAGTATATCTGGTATTTTAAAAGAGCAGCACCTAATAGCCACATTGTCCCATCTGGCTCTTTAGGTCATCTATTGTCCCTTTGCTTCCTTCTCCCCCATTCCTAATAATATACAGCTTTCAAAACAGAACTCAAGAGAACATATTTGGGTAAGTTGGATAAGGTATTAAAAGGAACTCTTCATCAACATCACATCTAAGTGAATAAAAACTCTGAGCCTCCAGATCAAGCACAAAAATATACACATATATTCCAGCAGAGAAGAGCAAAAAATGAAAAGGAAGAAAAATAATTGAAGAAATAAATAGGGAACGTACATGGCAAAGAACTCATTCTAGAAGAAACTACAATCCAAGAAATTAAAGAAAAGTATGAATGACTTCTTCATAACAAAGAACTTATAGACAATATGACCTTGAAAAAACAAGCTCAAAAGCAAGGAAAAACACAAAAGACAGTTTAGAACACTGAAGAAAAACTTGGGGCCAGTACAACACCATTACTTAACCAATTAATTCATTTAAAATAGTAAGGAACAAAACAGACACTGTAGAAACAATTAACAACAAGAAGAAAGCCTTTAGATGATCACAATAAAAAGCAGATGTCAAAAATGAAATAAAACAATTAGCACAGGGCTGGAGTGGTAGCTCGGCGGTTATGGCGCTTGCCCAGCAAGTACACAGGTTCAAACCCCAGCATCCACATACACAACTAAGTGTCAGAGCAACGAAAGCCATGTGAAAAACTCAATAAAAATTGATTCTGTCTCTCTCACTGTTCTTTTCTCTTAAAAAAAAAAAAAGACTTAAAAACAAACAATCAGAACAAATCAGAGAATAAAATATAACTCAATATGAAAAAAATAATCTCATGAAGTACAGCACCCAGTAATCTGACAAAATTATTATTCATGATAATAAACAAGAAATATGTCTTTAAGTGAAAAACTAAGAATATACTGCAATTCAAGAAAAATTATTATGAAGATACTCAGATATATCTACTTTATATCACTAAACTTAAAAAATAAAACAAGAACTTTCAAGTATTTTAAAAGAAAAAGCAAAGCATTTTCAAGGGGAATGGAAGTCTGACTTCTACAGTAACACTAATGTTCCAGCATAATAAAATATGACTAAAAAGTTTTAATAAAGTATTCCCAAAGGATAATAACTGCCAAGTTATTTTTCAGGAATGCCAAACATTCTCACACATTAAAGGAAACAATAAGCACTGAAACTCAGAGACAACAGCACTCACACATTCTTCCTGATAAAATAAAAAGAGAAGGCTGGGGATGTAACTCAGTGATAGCAGCTTGCTTAGCACACTTGAGGCCCTAGGTTCGATTCCCAGAACTGCCAAAAAAAAAAAAAAAAGTAAAATAAAAGGAGAAAACACTGGACAAGGAAAACCAATCAATCAAAAAATACTGAGAAGGGATGGAGTGATGGCTCAGCAGTTATGGCACTTGCCTGGCATGTGCAAGGACACAGGTTCAAACTCCAGCACAACATATAAAACCATGTGTCAGAGCAATGAAAGCCACATGAAAAACTCAATAAACTGATTTTTTCTCTAACACACTGTCCCTCTCTCTTAAAAAAAAAAAAAACTAAGAAATTATGAAATACACTTGCAAAGTTCTAAGGGAAAGAAAGTGTGACCCAAATATTGTATTCTTTAATATAAGTTAATATTTATGTAAGTATATAAATAGAAGGATCCTTTAAATATATAAAAGACAAGTATTCTCAAAGAAGTAAGCATGATCTCAGAGAATAAAAATAGCACTTATAACCTGAAAAGGTTACCTGACCATAAAATTCCATCAGGAGATGGATGGATATGTTTGAGGGCAAGGGAGGCACTAGGGATTAAACCAGGGCTTTGCTACGCAAGCATTCTACCACTGAGCTATACTCACAGGTTAATACTCATTTTAAATATTTCTCCAATACATCTTTTTAAAATGTCAAAGGACTATATTCTGGTCATTAATGTCATTTCTTACCAGGATCTGCTAACCCAGTAGTCTCTAACAATATGTAATCAAATTTCCCCTTCTTCTGCATCAAATTCTCAATAGCTCTAAGGCCACTGTCCCTGGAGAATATCAACATATAATATAAAGTTAATTATTTGAATATTTTAAAATGCTCATTATAAATATTTTAAAATATATTCAACAACACAACTCAAAAATACCTCCAGGCATGTGAAGAATTTAACTTTCTCCTAAGTTTCTAGCAAAATGTCCACCCAATATTTACAATGAGGAAAAGTAAATAGATACATATACAGACAGTTAAAAAAAAGACATGAAATGAGTTAATACTTTATTAAAAGCAGAGGGGACTCCATCTGACTAAAGTCAGTGTCATTTTTATAGCTTTATGAAGGAAAAAAATTAACATTCAAAATAATGATACAATTCATTAGCTCTAATAATTTAAAATAATAGCTAAAGGGACACTGTCATTAAATACCATTTAATTCTATTCTGAATTAGAGTACATGGTCAAATTTCCTTTTCTTTTCTTATAATACCAAAAGTGAAGGAAAATACTGACTGTGACATTCTGGTTGTTTAAGAAAGTCAGTTATGACTTCATGCTTCCTAATACATTTGACTCAAAAACAACGCCTAAGGGAGGAAATGATGTAGAAGAAATTAATTCACTAGAATACACAAAATCAATAGTACATGCATTAATTTCCATAATTTATCAAATATATGAGTTGCTACTCTTTAAGATTTACAGCAATTTAGTAAACAAAACAGACATGTCCTTAGCAACAACTGACAGAACATAAGGTTTTTTTCTGATAGTCATTTGTTTTTGGTTTAAAGGCACTGAATCCTTGGAAATAAAACTAATGATATACCAAATTCAGAATAATCATCTTTCACACGACACACGATTTTCATCAACCAGAAACTGTTAATAAACTGAACAATGAAAACAATTAAAGAGCTCAATAAAAGGAGGAAAGCATTCAACCAGATACAAAAAACAGTAAAAACCACATTCTAAAAAATTTATTTTTTATTTGAAAATACAATGAAACAAACTATAAATTCATTTAAATTACACAGAAAATCAAAGCTGGAAATATAACCAGTAAACATTTCCAGTAAGCCAACAAGCACATAGTGAACACATTCCTTACTTCACTGAACAGCAGAGGCAACCATTTCCAAGTTCCAGCCACTCTTCGTAGAGCTCTCCACCTTGGCTGATAGCTAAGGATTTCTCTACTGCACTTCCTAGAAAAATTAACAAGAAGCACTCTAGATTATGTTCAATATTTGACCAAAAACAAAGATGAGAATATTCAAACATAGAGCAGATTTCAAAGCAGAAACTGCATTTTATAATTTTTATTCTTTCATTCTATTAATGCAGCTTCAAAATTTAAATTACAGAACTCTAAATTATTTCAGCTTTTCTTTCTTCCTTTAAGAGTTAAGAACAAACGCATATAATATTGTAGTTTATATGCATTTATGATTGTATAATAACAACTCCTTAATAAAAAATTAAAAAAAAAAAGAAAGGTTAAGCTGCAGGGCACAGTGGTGCATGCCTGTAATCCCAACAACTCAGGAGGCTGACAGGAGTTCAAAGCCAGCCTCAGCAATTTAGTGAGGCCCTAAGCAACTTGATGAGACCCTGCCTCAAATAAAATATAAAAAGGGCCGGGGGTGGGGCTGGAGTGGTGGCTTGGCGGTTACGGCGCTTGCCTTACATTCACGAGTACACAGGTTCAAACCCCAGCACCGCGTACACAACAACACAACAAAGTGTTAGAGAAATGAAAGTTACATGAAAAACTAAATAAAATTGATTCTGTTTCTCTCTCTCTTAAAAAAAAAAAAAAGGGGGCTGGGGATGTGGCTCAGTGTATAAATGCCCCTGTGTTTAATTCCTGGTACCACCAACAAACAAACAAACAAAACAACAACAACAAAAAACCCAAAAAACCTTAAACCTATAAAAAGGCAAATCCAAAATTAATGAATACTCTAATTTCCTGTTGAGGCCTCTTCTTGCCCACTTCTATTTCTTAATAAAGTAGCTACCTTGTAACCATTTTTTCTTGCCCCTGGCAAACTTTCTACATAAACTAGTATGCTTTACATATTACTTTTTGTATGCCCTTTTGCCAGTTGATGAGACTGTCCTACCTTTTTCTTTTCATTCTTCCTCTAAATTGTATGTTTCTGTTAGAAAGACTGCTCATAAATTCAGTTTATTTTAAGTACATAACTATATGTATAAGTACAGTTTATTTTAAGAAAGTTTTTGGCTAGAGTATCATGTGTTCACTTAAAGATTAAATTTTTAGTCAAATAAAATAAAATGTCTGACCAACACTCCAGCATATAGGAGTTGGCAACAACTTCCTCAACAAGATTCCCAAAGGGAAAAAATTAAAGTCAAGAATTAATGAGTGGGATGCCATTAAATTAAAAAGCTTTTGCTCAGTCAAGGAATTAGTCAAAACAGTCAAGAGACAACCTACAGAATGGGAGAGAATCATGGCCTATGATCCCTCTGACAGGGGACTAATATCCAAAATTTATAAAGAACTCAAAAAACTCAATAACAAAAACACAAACAATCCTATCAATAAATGGGCCACAGAGCTAAACAGAAACTCCTCAACAGAGGATATTGAGCAAGCCAATGAATACATGAGAAAGTGTTCTAAATCACTAGTAATCAGAGAAATGTAAATCAAAACTACCTTAAGATTTTACCTCACTTCCATCAGCCTGGCAAAGATGAAGAATACAAATAACAAATGCTGGAGGGGTTGTGGGGAGATAGGAACACTAGCACACTGTTGGTGGAACTGCAGACTGGTCCAGCTGCTCTGGAAAGCAGTGTGGAGACTCCTCAAAAAATTAGGGTTGGATCCACCATATGATCCAGCTTTCCCTCTTCTGGGTATTTTCCCAGGAGTTAGAATCAGCACATTACAGAGACACAGCAAAATCTATGTTCACAGCAGCTCAATTTACAATAGCTAAATTATGGAACCAACACAGATGCCCTTCACTGGATGAACGAATTCAGAAGCTCCGGAGTTACACTCAACTTTTAGAAACAACGATATTGCATCCATTGAAAGTGAATGGATGGCAATAGAAGAAATCATGCTGAGCAAAGTTAGTCAAACCCAGAAAGTTAAGGGCTGAATGTTTTCCCTCATTTGTGGAGACTAGAGCTAAACCCAGTGTTGGGGGAAAGGCAGACAAACTCATGTATTAGAACCATAGAACAAAAATGCAATATGTCAACACTTATGAGATACAGTTGCAAGATACTGCATAAGATATTTGTACAAGCTAAAATGCACACCTTTACAAAAATGTAAATGTCTAATTCTATTGTCAAATATATTGAAAAATAACAAGGGGATGATAGGAAGGGAGGAGAAGGGGAAATGTTGGAAGTGAGATAAAGCAAGGTATATTCCAAGAATTTGTAAATATGTCAATGTATAAACTATAGACATATATATATAAATGCTCTTCATATGTATAAGAATTATGTCACTGTACTTGGATATTTTGGGAAAAATATAGGACTGAGAAGAGAGGCAAGGGATCGGAGGACAGGAGGAGAGAGTTAGAGGGGTGCATGGGTGGGGTATATTGACCAAATTGTACTGCTGTATTGTGTGCATCTATGAATATGTGACAACATATCGCATCATTATGTACAACTGTAATGCACTAATAAAATAAAATAAATGTCCGAGTAAACCTGGGATATAATTAAATATATATGAGATGCTTATTATAACAATGATTTTTAATGTTTTACTTTTCCTACAATAAAGAAATATACTAAAGCTAGGGAAGAATTCTAAATGCCCCAAAGGAGTATTATTTTACATTTATATAGATTTTTGTTCCTATTTTAGATAAGTGATGATAAAGAGCTTTTAAAGGGGTTGCCACAAAATTCAGGCTATATAGAATATTAATAAAACATTAAGGAAAAGTATTGAGAATACTGTGAAGGGCAAATTTTTTTTAAATGAACAGCAAAAATGAAGAAAAGCAGTGAGAAATAATACAGTAAATGTAAGCATTATACAATAGAAAATCAATTAATAAGAAGCTTGAAAAGGACCATTATTAGAAATCTCAGAATTTATAAGGGCTGGGGATACTGCATAATGATAGAATGCTTGTCTAGCATGAAAAAGCCCTGGGTTTGATCCTCAGTACTTCACGTACACACACACATACCCACATACACACAAGAAAGAAGCATTAAGATTTTTGACTTCTATCTTTAGATTACTGAAACCAGAAATCTCGTTTTATGAACAGGTGTCCCATCCTGCTTATAAAACCTAGCTCTTTCATTCATTTACAATTGAAAAATAGTATACTTAAAATTTTTTTCTAACAAATTACATGTTTTTACTAAAAGTGAGATTTTTATTAAAGTTCATACTTGTGAAGAAAAACTATAAAAATAATCAAAATATTATGTCTAGCACTGCTGAACAGACATTTTTTAACTACAAGTTTAACATAAAAGACAAAAGTTAAGCTGATAATTTGAGCATCTTCAGGATGGAGACCATATATTGAACTTAATTTAAAAATCTTTGGGTTTTTGTTTGTTTGTTTGTTTTGTTTCGGCACCAGGGATAAAACTCAGGGGCACTTAACCAGCCCCCCCCCCTTTTTTTTTTATTTTGAGACAGGTTCTTGCTAAGTTGCTTAGGGCCTTACTAAGTTGCTAAGGGTGTCCTTGAACTTGTGATCCCCCTACCTCAATCTCCTGAGCTACTGGGATTATAGGTGTGCACTACTGAGCCCAGCTAAAATCTTCAATTTTAACTCCTTTGCAGATAATAAACATTCAACAAGGTGAATGTATAATATCTGAAGCATTTTTACACATGTATTCATGAGTGAATATATAAATAGCACCAAAACACCTTTCTACTTTCTAAAAAAAAAAGAAAGAAAAAAAAAGAAAAATCATACATGAAGATTTTTACTTCTGGAGTCACTTATTTCATGCAAAAATGTAATAACTGTGTTGATATACAAAATAAAATTTATAGAAACTATCTGATATCAGTATCCCAAATCCATAAAAAATATAGCTTCACAGAAATTAATCTAAGTTTTCCAAAATCATCCTTATCAGTATGTTCACATTATAACACCTTCCACTGTCATTTTTAAACACAGAATATCAATTCATGAGTGGAATAAACTGTCCTACAAGTTATTGCAACACAACATATACTGAACTTTACTTACCTTCTCCAAATTCATTTAAAATAACTGCTATTCTTTTACTATGTTGCTCTGTCAAAATGTAGTTCAAAAGAGTTGTCTTTCCGGCACCTATACAATATATAAAAGCAACAAAATTCAAAGAGTAATTTTAAAGGCATGAAAAGTATACAAAAAGTCTTAATGTTTTTAAGAATTTATTATTTTCCATACCTTACTTAACTATCGTACAGAGTTAACATAAATTAATCTAAAGGACAAGATTAAAGGATTCTTTGAAAAGTGCTTTATATATTTTATATTTACAAATACTATAAGTTAAAAGTTTTTATTCAATATAATTTTACTAAAATAATATGCCTTCTTCATAACTTATAATACAATATAAAGGCATCTAAAATTTCTAGTAAATAAGGAATTAATGAAGTAATGGTTTCTGGGCAATAAAACATATAATTTATAAAACTCAAAATCTGTAAGTCCCAGGCTGGAGCCATGGCTCAGCAGTTAGAGTACGTGGGTTCAAATCCCAGCACCATGTACACAACAAAAGTGTCTGAGCAACAAAGGCCACATGAAAAACTAAATAAACTTGTTTCTGTCTTTCTCTGTCTCTCTCACTGTCCCTGTCTTTAAAAAAAAAAAATCTGTAAGTCCCTTTTACATTATGACAATGTTTCTGAATCAAGAATTCTTGGTTTACTTCCCCAAAATTTACATCTAAAGAACTTTTTGTTTCAACATCCATTAACCATATACAAATTCAGGATGACTATATTGCTACTTTTAGTATGCTTAAAACTATAAAATTAAATTTATGAAATGGAAGAGAGGTAAGAAAAGTTAACGAAGGACAGAATATTTGGTATTTAGAAAGATATATTCATAAAGCTACACCAACTTCATCCAGTAGGTGGCATATTAAACCTAGGATGTTCATCTCTAGTAGAAGAAAAATGCTTACACTGTGAACCAAATGTGCCAAAGTTCACAACGGAATAAAGAAAACCTCAATTGCACAGTAATGTAGTTCAACTGTATGCATACATCATTTACTAATCTATTTTGTTGGTGGACATTTGGGTTGTTTCCAGCATTCTTACAGTGCTGCTAAAAACTTCTACAAGTAGATTGTATGTCTGTTGAAATACATTTCAAGTTTTTTAGGTATAATTAGGAAAACCAGGCTCAGTGTGAGAGAATCCCTGGACCTGAGTGATGCCCAGGGCAGTGATACTGAAAACTACAAGAAGCTGTGAATGTAAGAAACCTTCTCACAGAAGAACTATTAGGGCTTAATAATTAACCACATTATGAAGAAAAAGACTTTAAGATATAGTTCATTCTTTCAAAAGTATCTACTATGAACTATATTTATGCCAGGCCTTGATGAAGAGCAAGCAAGGCAAAGGCAGTATTGCCTACATGGAGCGTGAGTGGAAAACAGAGTGAGGAATTAGATAAATGAAGAGGCAATTATGTCCCAGCGTGAGAACATTCAACAGGTGTGAAGATACTACAGAGAACTCAAGAGGGACATCTAGCCAGAGAAGTAAGAAAAGTATCCCTAGGGACTAAAATACTTGGTGCCTTTAATATGCCAGTATGGGGCATATTAAGTAAAATTAGTTCAGTGGGCTGAGCCACCACTGGGGAGACTGGATGGTTTGGCTAGCAAGAGGTAGATCATACAGGTCTGCTAAGGAATCTGCACTTTAACCAAAAGTCACTGAAGTGTGTAACACAATCAGACTGACATTTATACAGATCATTAAGGGCTAACACACAGAGGATATATTAAAGGGCAATAAAACTCAAGACAACAGTGGATAGGAGGATGTTAAGTGTATTCCAGGTGGTTGGGATCACAGGAACAGAAGCTTTTGAGGGGACAGTAACATATGAAGTATCAAACATGTTAAATTTTGACACGTCTATTGGACATCAAAAAAGAAACGCAGAAGAGAAGTATAATAGAAGCCAATGGAACAGCGTTTCAAAACAATAAAATGGGGATTGGGGTTTTAGCTCAGTGGCAGAGCGCTTGCCTAGCACGAGCAAGGCCCCAAGTTCAGTTTTTTCAGGTCCTCAGCCCTGGAAAAAAAAAACAACAACAACAAAATGGTCAAGTGATGAAACTATACTCCAGATTCAGCAATAAGAAGACTGCTGACATTCTCACTCTTCTTATTTTTATGTAAAGGCCCTTAGGTGTCGAGTCCCTGTTTCTAGCAGCATCTAGGAATGTTATTATTTCCCTGAAACAATATCACTTTACTTACATCTCTTAACTGTTTCCACACTTAAATACAGTCGTGTATTTATTTTAGCTGCCCTATTTAACTGTAGGGTTTTAAAATAGCATTTCTCACAGGTTTCCGCAAAGAACAAGGGCATAAACTGCCATTCAGGAATGGTACCATATTCACAAACCTGTGGCTTCAAGTATACCTTTATACTCATGAACGACCTCAGTTTGAGACACAGTCTTGGAGGGAAAAGATTTTACTTTTTTCTCCCACAGTGCTTTGCAAATAAACCTCAAAAAATTAAAAACGTTTGAGATATAAGTGCTTCTCCCTAACGGCTGGGAGGAGTTTGGCTCCTGGGGAAGTGCAATATACCAAGGAATGTCCCACAAGTGTTGGGGCATTTTACAGAGGGGACATCGTTTAATTGCAACATGCTTTTAAGGTGGGTGTTTCCTGCCCCATTTTGCAGATAGGGAAACAAGCTTAGACAGTACTATTTCCATTTTCGAGTGAGGTGGACGAGTTGGAAAAGGTTCGATGACTTGTCAGAGGTCACACGGATAATTAACGGGTAAGTCCAGGCTTCAAAGCCTTCACCTGAGAATTGGGAGAGGCAATCCTTAGGATGATCAAGAGGCCCTGCCCCTACCTCAAAGACATCTGCTCTCGGCCCCAGCAGTACCCAAAATCCCAGAGTTCGGAGCATTTTCTGACCGGGACGCAAGTTACCTAAATACCCGGTGATAATTGTGACTGGGATCTTGGCGCCGGGGCCAGGCTTCTCCTCCTCTCTCTGCCTCGTTTCAATGGGAACCAATTCAGGACAGTCCTCCGTGCGCTCCTCGTCCTCATCCGGCGCTCCAACATTCTGTAACATCCTGGCCTAGAGCTCGCCTCTCTAGCAGCTCCCTAGCAGGAGTCCAAGACGCCGACCCGGAGCCGCGTACGCGCCGCGCGCCCTACACCAGCCCGGGTCTGGCGTCATCACAACGCGCCGCGTAGTTCCCGGATCCCGCCCCATTACCTGGGCAAAAGCGGAAGCCGCATAGCCACGCCCCCAGAGTGATGGTCACGCCCCCTGGCGATGGACACGCCCCCGGGTGATGGACACGCCCCCGGAACGTATTTTCTGCGCCCCTGAGAGGCAGCGCGGAACTTTTAGCCAGCGCCGCGCAGTCCTGCGCAGAAGCTGCCTCCCGCGCCCGCTGCCTTAGTAGCTTTTTAATGTTGTTAAGACTGAGGCCCAGCTGGTTGGAACTTGGAGAGGGTGGCCTGACCCAAAGAGTCCCCACCGAAGGTAGACCTTCTCAACTTGACATTTTTCAGTCTTATTGAAATTTTCTTTTTGATTCATAGGAAAAGAATATAACATTATGACACTACAATGTTAAATGTAGTTTTTCTACCTTAAGGGTAACCAGCGAAACTTTTTGTAATTACATGTATGACATACATGTAATTATACGTACATATAGTCATTATATGTCCAGTTTTTAACAGTGGATTTTATTTATTTTTCTTTGTCATTTATTTGGACTTTTGGTAACCTGAGTTCATTAATCTAAATTGCTGGTTGGTGATACTTTAATCATGAATTCATGGAGAACCCTCCTTTATATATGTTTATAGTGACCTCCAACATTACCGAGTTACACCTATTTGTCCTTTATGTATGCCAGCCTACAATCTCTCCCTATAGGATAGTAACCGTAATCATGAATTAATTCTGGATTGTAGATCATTCCCTCTTTGTTTTTAATCACATATGCATCTCTTTAGGAATGCATTGTTGAATTTTGCTTGTTTTTCAATTTCATAAAAAGAGTACTACATATGTAATGCCCTGGAATTTGCTGTTTTTCAAGTCTGCTACTGATTTATATTTGTGTGACTATACAGCAATTTATCCATTTCCTGTATATTGTTTTCAGTTTTTCCTCTTGGTCAGCTATAAACATTTTTCCTGGTGTATGTGCACTCAACTTTCCCTTTAATGTCTATGTAGAAGTAGAATTGCTGGATCTTAGTTATTCAAATATTATGCTTTACAAGAAAATGAACTATTATTTTTTCAAAATGTTTATGCATATTCATACAGTTGCCCAACAATGCATGAAAGATCACATTGAACTAAATGCCAATATTAGTAGACATTAGTTTGTCGCCAATCAATTGAATATAAAATAATACTTTATTTTAGTGTTCATTTGCATTTCCTTGGTTACTTACAAGGTTGAGCTTTTTTTTTTTTTTTAAATGAGAGAGGGACAGTGAGAGAGAGAGAAAAAGAATCAATTTTATTTAGTTGTTGCTCCAACACTTTGCTGTGTACATGGGGCTGTACATGAACCCATGTCCCTGTGCATGTGAGGCAAGCACCAAAACTGCTGAGCCACTGCTCCAGTCCTGGTTGAGCATATTTTAATGTGTTTTGACCAATTTATTTCTTTGAAAAACTCTATGTATTGTTATTATCCCACTTTTAAACATAAGGCACAGAGAAGTTACATGGCCAAGATAAGTCATAAAAATCTATCTGATGCAAATATTTATAATTATCTTGATACCAAATAAATGGTTAATTTCTTCTTTCCTCTAAAATTCTCCATAAAAATACTGTATAGTTTATTCTACTGATATGGATATAATATCATGAAACTACTGTTTGGTATAACACGGATATTGCAGAACACAGCTAAGGCAGAGGGTCGCAGGAATGCATACAACTTATATACATTCAGTCTAAAACGTCAGAAAGTGACTACCTTGCCACCTCTGATAATGTAATCATAAACTAGCACTGGAAGAATTGAGGATAACATGTGGAACGTGGTGGTTAAGTTCACTTTAAAGAAGCTGAGATGGACAGCCCACAAGCATTAGCCTTAAGTCCTTAACAAATGGTTGCATATTTTTTGTCTTCAGGAATGCTGTGGCATATTGAATTTTTTGACGGATCAAAAGAGGGAGTAGCATTGCAGCCATAGGCATTGCGATATTCACATGGTGACACCTCTGCACTGCATTGTCACATGAAAGGAAGCTATTACAAACCTAACCTCCTCCTTTTATATAACTTTCAAGTGAGTTCTTTCAGATTCCGTTACATGGCTCTGGCTGCATGTTGCACTATAATCTCTTATCCCTCACATAATGCAACCTGGGCCTTATGAGGACAGCTTAGTTATGTTACAGCACAGCTAAAACAGCATGGTGTCTCACTCAGAACAAAAGGAATTTTATATGTTGGTCAAAAGTTAAATGTACCCCAAATATCCATCTGCTGATGGGCAAACAGAATGTGTTATACCCAATGGAAAACTGTCAATAATCAGGAAGGAAGGACTGATAACCTGCCACACAAGATGAATAAATCTCTAAAACGTTATGCTAAGTCAAAAAAGCCATTTTGAAAAAAAGGCATATAGTATGATTCCATGTATATTAAATGTCCAGAACAGACAAATCTAGAGAGACAGAAAGTAGGTTAGTGATTGCCAGGACATAGCAGGTAGGTAGTGACTGCTAATGGGTACTATGTTTTCCTAAAATATTCTGAAATCACTTATGGTGGTAGTATCAAACTTCTTGTGAACATACTGAAAACAATTGAAAGGCAGATGTTAAATTGATGGGTTGTATCACCTGTGACTTTATCTCAATAATTTTTTTTTTTAAAGTTAAGGGCTCATCTGTGCATCCAGTTGCTGGGGTTACAGTACGCTTTGTAGAGAAGTGCTGACTTTAGCAGTTTCAAGTCCTGACCTTAGGTATGAATATAAAGGTTACAGTTTGATAATAATTTTCCTTTAGTCTGTTTTCATATTCCTCTTCAGTAAAATAATTGTCCACAGATTCTGTGAAATACAATCATTTTCTTTTCTGGTTTCAGTAACTGGACAGAATTTAGCAAGTGTGTGTGT
>PVKS010027973.1:0-26959 GCA_004027875.1 Aplodontia rufa
CTAGGCAGCGGGTCACATACTGTGGGCTGTGGTGTCAGGCCCTGGACTTACATGGGGAGGCAGATGCAGGAATGCAGAGGGCAGCAGTGAGGATGACAGCGAGGACAGCTGTGGAGACCTTCATGGTTCCTGTGGGCAGAGGCTGTGGGAGATGCACGTGCTGTGTCAGGATCCTCTGCGGGGATCCTCTGCAGCTGGGGCTGGCCCTTTATAGGGACTCAGGGCCAGCAGAGGGAGCACCCCGCCCCCAAGGGGAGTTTCCAAAATAGTGGCCGAGCTCTGGCTGATATCTTAAGTGAAATTGCTTAAAACGGAAAAGAAAACTAAAACAACTTCTGGAAATTTGAGTCTCTGTTTTTACTCCTCTCTGCCCTCCCATCCAGAGTGAGCTCATCAATTCCTCCTTTGCCCAAAGACCATGATGGAGAAATTCTTCCTCTACTGGCATCCTCAGCTTCGCCTACAAGGCAGGGTCTTCCCCAGAGAGCAGGAAGCTGCTGCCTTGGGGGTAGGGGGAGAGGGCCAGTTAGGACCGGATCAGAGCCACTGTGTCTTTATTTGGTTTCTTTCAAAGTTCCAGCTTGTGCCTGATTTTACCTCCTCTCTCATCCACGGAGCATGCTATTCATAAGATGCTTTATTGAGGAGGGTCCTTTGGACATGTAGTCCCCAAGAGAGGTGAAAGGACACACTTTGTGACTGGGACAATGGATCTGAGATGGGCAATGGGGAACTTTTCACCAGACAGGAGTTGAAGTGATTCCTCTGCGGAAAGTTGTCTTGCTTTTATCATGACCACAGGGTCACCTCCATTTGCTTGCTGAGTAATTCGTTACAGTTTAACCTGGATGGGAGCTAAAACTGGCTTCTGAATAAGAGAAAAGTGTTTAATATCTTTGAGTTCTATTTTCTTGTTTATAAAGTGGGACAATAAGACTTGTTGAGGAGATAGAGAGAAGGAGGGGACACCTGTCACAACATACACTGCCGTCATTAGCCACATTTACTGAGGGCTTCCCTGTGCCAGCTACTATTCTGTGGACTTGGCGTGTGCCAACTCACTGTTGTTATGCCCATTTTATGGATGAGAAAACTCGGTAAATGCTGGGATTCCATTTCATTTCTAAGGTATCCTGGGGCACAAAAGTTATAGAATATGGAACCTGCAAAGGACTTGAGTTGCAGAGGAGGAAACTGAGGCCCAGAGAACAGGAGCGACTGGCCCAGCAAACATGCAGCAAATGAATGGCAGGCTCCCACTCAGTTCTCTGGCCCCTAAATACAGCACAACACTGAAGATTTTGGGGGGGACATCCTCAAAAGTGAACTCATGTGGAACCCCCAAATTATAGTTGTGTGCTCCTTATGCCATTTCAAAGAATTGGATGCCGTAAACCTTCATCAGTTCCTATTTGGATAGTTCAGTGTTCATGACATTTTAGCCTGGATGGGGCTGAAATTGGCTTCTGAATAAGATAAAAGTGTTTATTGACAATAACAGATAAAAAATATAACCCTGTACTGAGGATATTTTCTTGTCAGCTACTGTCACATGTCATTAGTAGCTAAGGTTGACTCAATCACCCACAATGGAAGACCTTGTCATGTTTCTTCCTCACAGTGACTCTGAGGCAGAGTGGGCATTGTTGTCACTTCACAGGCCTCAGAGAGGTTATTCCCGCCCACAGGAGCCCACAGCTGATGAGTGGGCTCGGAACCCAGAGTTTTCGGATGCCCGTGCTCCAGGCTGCCCAGTGGCTCACATCAGGAAGGCAGGTAACAGTGAGGCTCTTGTAGATGCCAGGTGCACTCTACCACTGAGCTGTACCCCAGCCCCGGGAAGTCTTCCTTTCAACATCTCAGTTGAGTTTAGAGAGTGACTTGCTGAGGGCCAAAGCCTATTAATGGCAGAACTCAATGTTGAACCCACGACCCCTTCCTACCACACTGTATTATTTCTAGTGGAATTCTGAAACTCTTGCCAAGGCTCTCTGCCCCTGGGAGCGCCATGTCTGTTTCCTTTCCTGATCTCCATTTCCCTCTTTTTTTTTTTTTTTAAGAGAGAGGGATAATGAGAGAAAGAGAAGAGAGAATTGGTTTTACTGAGTTTTTCATGTGGCCTCTGTTGCTCTGACATTTAGTTATGTACATGGTGCTACAGTTTGAACTCGGGTCTTCATGCCTGCCAGGCAAGTGCCATAATCACTGAGCCATTGCTCTAGCCCCTCAGTTAAGGAAGAAAGGAAAGTATTTCCCGGACAGCAGATATGCTGAGTTGGGACACTAGCTGAAGCCAGAGGTGAGGAACCCACACATAGAAGGGACGGACCACCTGCTTCTCATCCGTACATCCTAGTGAATCTTTCTGCCGTGTGTAAGTGTGTAAGTGTGTAAGAACCTATTTCTGCACCCACCCCATTCCTATCCTTTGCTTCCTCTTGTGCAAAATCAGGGTTTGGACTTGACCTACCAAGTTATCTGTAAGTTATTCTCTGTCTCTAATGTACTGATCCTGAACAAATCGGAGAGCCCGTGTAAACACCATGCGACTTGGTTCAGGATGGGATTCAACTTTATTTTCCTGAAAATTAGGAACTCTGGCCTGTCTGACCCACTGCACTGATGGTTGTGCTTAGGAGGCTGAAAAGTGGGGTTCCAACGGCACGGCGCCGTTCCTGCCCTCGATGTCCCTGCAGTGTGCATGGTCTACACAGCCCACCCATTCTTCATTCACTCTAGGAGTGGCTCCTGAGAACGCTGCGATCCGGGCACTGTTCCAGGCTCCACAGACACCCTGGTGAGCAAGGTAGTCAAAGACCTGCCTTCTGGAGCTGCTCTGTGTGGGCGTAGGCGGGGGAGAGAGACAGACCACAAACTAGTAAATATATACTTCTTGATTGTGATTCATCTTTTCACTAGTTTTTTTTTTCTTTTTACATTTTCTTGTAGTTTCCCTCTGCTTTTCAACAAATGTCTTGGATATGGCATAGGTACTAAATCAACAACTTCTTTTTTTAAATCAATAACTTCTTATAGCATCTTTAATTAAGTACATGGGTTTGGGGCTGGAGGGGTGGGCTTAGTTGTTGGAGTTCTTGCCTGGCATGCGCAAGGACCCAGGTTTGAAACCCAGCACCACGTACACAACTAAATGTCAGAGAAACAAAGGCCAGATGAATGAATAAATAAAATTGATTCTCTCTTTCTCTCTCTCCCACTCTCTCTTTCTTTAAAAAAAAAAAAGAGTGCATGGGGTCTTTACAGTTCAAAATCCAGCTCTAAGATGGGCATGGTGGCTGACATCTGTAATTCCTGCCTCAGGAGGCTGAGGCAGAAGGATTGCAAATTGGAGGCCAGCCTGGGCAACTTAGCAAGACCCTGTCTCAAAATAAAAAATAAAAAGGCAGGGCCTGTAGCTCAGTCAGTGGCAGAGATCCCCTGATTCAATCCGTAGTACTGAAAGAAAAAAGATCCAGCTTTACTACATATTTTCCATTTATTTCTAGTAAAAATTGCATACGGTTGTATATATTTAAGGTGTGAAACATGAACTTTGGATGACATGATTACTACAGTCAAACGAGTTTACATGCTCATCTCTTTCAGTTTCCACTTTGTGTGTGGTGTGAGCACTTGAAATCTCTCTTAGCAGACTTCCAGCACATTGGACAGTATCCGGATCTTCAGTCCTCATGGTGTAGATTAGGTCTCCAGACTTATTCGTCCTACATCACTGCACCTTTGTCTGCTTGGTCCACTCCCTGGCCTTTGCCCCCGCCTCCCTGTCCCTGGTAATAACAGTTCTACTCTTTGCTTCTATGCATTTGACTTTTATTAAGATTCCACACGTACATAAGATCATGAAGTACTTTTCTGTCTGTGGCTGGTAACAATGACTTTGAACGAGTTGGCTTACTTCCTTTTGGCCTAAGTTTCCTCATCTGTAAAGTGACCCAATCTGTTTAGGGTAATGGAGCCTTCTGAGAATCCTGTGGAGGCTGGAACACTCTCCACCGATGTGTGGAGACCTCACTTGTCAGTTTGCACAGAGGGATGGCAGACCTGGCAGGCTCACTGAGAGGCCTGTCAAGTTCACAGGGCAGGTTCTCTAAAGGCCTTTTCCACAAGTCTCACCAAAGCCAGGTGCACGTCCCTCCGCTGACTCCTCCTGGCTTGTCCTGGCCCAGTTTTTGTTTTTCCTCTGTCATTCAAATTCACTCTGCCAAAGCTAATCTGGCTGCCAGCCAAGTTTCACGAGGAACCCAAGTACAGACAGGGAAAGTGAAACCCTATTCCATGTGGATTCCAGGGCTTTGGTCAGACGTGGAGTTTCCCCGTGATGGGGTGGCGGACAGTTTTGGCTCTTCCGGCTGCTCCTAACAATGCCTACAGCAGAGAAAGTCCAACCGTCCTTTAAGAATCTGGGCTCCAAGAAGAGCTAGAGGCAATGCCATTTTCTCCTCAGGGGCTTAAATTTTCCCCATCTGCAAAAGGACAGTGGTTCTCCTGTCAATCCTGCCTTCTGTGTCCTTCCCACCTGGGAAGCAAGCCTCCTCTGCAGGTCTGCGTGGGGCAGCTGCTGGCTGGAGGCCCTGCAGGAGGCAGCCATGCAGAGGTGCAGGCCGGGGCCTCCCTGCAGCCTCGGGGGACTGCCAGGTGGAGGCAGTTCCAAACCCCATCCGGAACTCTCTGCTGCTTCTACCCAGCTCTGGATTGTTCTTTCTGTTTTCTTCTGCCTCTTTCTCTCCTTTCCTTCCCTCTCTGTCACCAAATGTGTGTTTTACGGTGTCAGGGGTACTGCCCTTAACATCTGCTCCTGTAGTTCCAACCGCATTCGGGTGGAGGCTGCGCTTGGCCTCCCCCAACTTCTCACCTTGCCCACACAGGACAGGGGCTGCACACGTCCGCTTGTTTTCTGCAGCTGGAGACCACACGTGCTGTGTTTGTTGCTGGGACCGGTGCTCATCTGCCTGGGGTTACTGCAGGAGCCCACCACAAGTACCTCAGGGGTGGGGTGGCTGGGGGAGCGGTGCCCAGGGGACGCTCTGGTTCTTCAGAATTGCAGAGTGGCAGATGACTTCTGGTCCTACTTCTATACATTGGAGTGGAGTCCATTTTTGTCGTTTTCTTCTGTATGTGTGTTGGCAACTTCCTTCTCCCTTCTTCATGCTTCACCACTTCAAGAAATTTCCTTTCCTTTACTCTTCTGGAACTCTTATTGCCAGAGCGCTGCCCACCATTTCTGCTGTCCCTGTGCCCCAACACAAAGCCTGCTGAAGCAGCAGAAACTTGAGGTTGAAATCAGGCAGCACTTACTTTCTGAAGGTCTTTGGATGAATTACCAACTTGTCCATACCTTGATTTCTTTTCTGGAAGCGCGGCTAAGCATACCTAGATCCTAGGATACCTCCGAGGATAAAATCAGGCAGTCAGTAAGCAGCCCATCACTGCTTCTGGCACGGAGTCCATGCTTGTAAAACAATTCCTTCCCTTCCTTCCCCCAAATTTTCGGATTCCAGTATTTTTTCCCTCAATGTTCTTTCCTGGGGCTGGAGCGGTGGCTCAGTGGTTGCAGCGCTTGCCTGGCATGTGCAGGACACAGGTTCAAACCCCAGCACCATGTATGAAGTGTTGGAGCAACGAAAGCCACATGAAAAAGTAAATAACACTGATTCTCTCTCACTGTCCCTCTCTTTCCTTCTCAGTAAAGGTGATCCTCTCAGCTGAGAACCGGGAAGCCTGGGGTGAGGGAGGGGTTGGACAGTGATTCCCTATTAGCCGCCAATGCCATGCTAGACCCTGGCAGCATCACTCTGCCTATTAGGAAGAGATCCGTAGAAAATGGGGATGATGCAGATTTGCCCTGAGATATTCTCCTCTGTGCAGCAGACTTCAGACACTTGGTCCTTCACTGCTTGTCTTTCAAAGTCTGGCCATGGGGTGAGGTTCCTCCTTCCTTTCTGGCTGTCATCACAGGTTAGCACATAAATCCTTTTTCAGAGTTTCATATACAGGCTCATAAAGGAAGTGGCAAAAGTTTTGGAATCTAACAGTGCTCTAGTTGTGGTCCGATTGCTGCCCCTTCTTTGAGCTGGTCCCAGGAAGTACCTTGGCTCCTTGCCCACTGCTTCCAATCTCAGGGATGGGGCATCCCCAGTCTCATGTTCCTCTATGCTACTTCTCCAGCCCCTCTACCCACCTTCCTCAGCACGTAGGCTTGCACAGCATTCCTGCCAGAATAGTAGGTATCCTAGAACCTTCCCACACATTTGCTGTTTTTTTTGTTTGTTTGTTTTTGTTTTTGTTTTTTTAAGAGAGACATAGAAAGAAAGAATCAGTTTTATTTATTTTTTTCACCTGGTCTTTGTTTCCTGGATGCTTAGTTGTGTATGTGGTGCTGGGGTTTGAACCCTGGTCCTCATGCATGCCAGGCAAGCTCTCCAACTGTTGAGCCACCGCTCCAGCCCTGACATTTGCATTTTTGAGGAGCTCCAGCCTGGGTAAGAAAGTCCCCTTGGGGAATTTCTCAAGTTGAGGTTTGGAAATTCTGTTTCTTAGTCATTTCTTATAGAATCAACTTTGAGTGACAAGGAGAGCAAAGGACTGGGAAGTAGGAGACCTGAGTCCTAGTCCAACTCCAAACCTCTCTGTGGGGTTCTGGCAAACCACTTGCTTTTTGGGGGCCTCAGTCTCTTGATCTAGAAATAGTATCTGATGATACTAGTTCTGAGACCCCTTCTTTTTTGGTTAAAAGATGAAAAAATATGGGCTGGAGTGGTGGCTCAGCAGTTTCAATGCTTGCCTGGCATGAGTGACGACGTGGGTTCAAACCCCAGCACCATGTACACAACAAAGTGTCAGAGCAACGAAGGCCACATGAAAAACTAAATACAGTTGATTCTCTTTGTCTCTCTTTCTCTCTCTCTCTAACTGTCCATCTCTTTTAAAAAAAAAAAAGATGAAAAGTAAATGATTTCTAGTATACTGGCATGGAATTTGGGGGTAGCTTCCTGTTGCCCCCTCAAATCAGTTTGCATTACTCCTCCTAAAGGTATGGCTGAAGGGTTATCATTCCTTCTTGCCTCCTCATCTTTCCAGGACCTGGGCCTCACCTGACCACTTAGCTCATGAGCATTACTGCACTCCGACATCTGCCCACGGCACCACCTTCTACCTCTCCACTCCCTCCTTTCCTCCTTCCATCTACTCATTCATCTCTACATCTCCTGTAGGTTAAAATGCTTTCTTCACAAGTGGAGAAAATAGCATTTGCTAACTCAGTCATAATGGTAAGATACTGGGGGTAATGTCCAGTAGCTCATGGAATGGACAGAACATTGGAGAACATGGATCGGAACAAACAGGTGAGAAATGAGAAAGACTGGTGTTGGAACTGTTTGGTAGTCCCATCAGGACACCACTTTAAATACATACCCTCCAGCTAATTTTCCCATCTTCATCTTGCTCTGCTCCTGAGGACTCACAGTCTAGGAGAAAGAGTATGACCAGCCAAGTTTGCATCATTTATTTGTTTCTTGGCTAGGAGAAGATTGCATTTCTGATTTTCAGGACCACTCATCAAATAAATCAAATAAAATTGATTCTCTCTTTCTAAAAATTTTTTAAAAAAAATATGATACTGGGAATGGAGAACAGATTCTATGCAGAAATGTAGAAACAAAACACACAAGCAAAATGACCAACCAATACTCCACCCAGCCAGCCAGCCGGCCACCCACCTATCCACCTATCCATTCATCCATCCACCCACACATCCGTCTGTTCATCCATCCAGCCGCCGCGTGATGATACCCATCGTGTTCTAGAAGTTATGCCAAGTGCTTAGATATGGTGCAAGGCCACCTACCAGAAGCACCTCAAGTGTCTCCTCACAAAGGACTTATCTTGTTGAAACAAAGAAGAGAGTATACTGGAGGGTCCAAAAGAATATTGCTAGGGACATGCTGCATCATTATACCATGGTCGATAAGAGAGAGTTTTTGTGAACATTCCATACCACTGGGCGACTGCTTATCACAGATCAGAGCAGAATGAGGCCAGAATTAGGCACTAGAAAAACTGGATTTGCCTCTGGTCTCTGCCTCTCTCCAGCAGTGGGCAAGTCATACCTCCTTTTCCTCATCTCTAAATCAGGAAACATTAATGCAAGAACTCCTGCCTTGATGACCTCAGAGAATGTCTGTAGGCAAAGTGAGTTTGTGGATTGTGAAGGTGTTTTCCAAGTACAAAGATGGAAACTGTTTCCCCATGGTTACTTCCATGTCCAGAGGGCTGACTTAGCACCCATGGCTCGTGTTCTGCTCTGTTTTCTTTCACATTCACCGCCTACCACACAGTGGTGGCTAAGGAGAGGATCTGTTGAATTTTTCGGTCTCTTAGGCTGGTAGATGAATGTCCAAGGAGATCATTACTATCCACCTCAGAGAAGGGAACAGTAAGGGCTCTCTGGGCCTCAGTGGGCTGGAAACAGCAGCTGGGTGAGGATGCAGGTGCGAGACTGGTCCTGGCTTCTCATGGGTGGGAATGAGTCAGCAGGGGAGGCTCTGAACTCTGTGGGAGTTCTAACTACTTTAGCTCACAGTAGGAAGGAGCTGTATTCTCCAAGTGGTAGCCACAACTTGAGGTCAGAGGGTGAAGCATATTTGGAGGAATTAGCCCTGACTTAGAGGACTCCAGGCCAGGGCCCTGAGTGAAGCATGTCACCTCTCTGGATGGCTTGCCTGCAGGGAACAGCTCCTCTTCTCTTCTCCTAGGCTGAATTTCTGGGCCAGAATTGCATCTGCCCATCTGTCCCTCAGCTAATCTCTTCCAGTTGAAGGTCTTCTTCTTTCTTTTTTTCTAGAGAGAGGGACAGTGAGAAAGAGAGACAGAGAGTAAATCAGCTTTAGTTTTTCATGTGGCTTTTGATGCTCTGACACTTTGTTGTGTATGTGGTGTGGGGGTTTGAACCCGCATCCTCATGCATGCCAGGCAAGCGCTGTAACTGCCAAGCCACTGCTCTGCCTCCAAAGGTCTTCTCTTCATATAAAACTCACTCCATTGACTCCTTTCGTTGTTGGGCTATACCTTGCTGTAACTTCTAAGGACTGTGGCGCAATCTGTTAAAATTTTAAAACTAGGAAACTAGGGGCTGGAGCGGTGGCTCAGCGGTTACGGCGCTTGCCTGGCATGTGCGAGGATGCAGGTGCAAACCCCAGCACCCATGTGCACAATGAGATATTGGAGCAACAAGGGCCACATGAAGAACTAAATAAAATTGATATTCTCTCTCTCTCTCTTCCTCTTTCTTCAAAAAAAATTTCTTAAAACTACATATTATATTTAATAAACACTAGCAATCCTACTTCTAGGAATTTATCTTACAAATGCGTTCGCACATGTGAAAATTGATCTCTACAAGATACACATGGTTTGTGGCAATGAAGATGGGAGGCAGCGTAATTGTCAGTGAGGGACTGATGACAGAATTCTGACATTCCCATGTAATGGAATGTCAGGCAGCACTCAAAAGAAAAAGGAAGCTCCTTTGTATTGCCCTTCAAGAAAAGGGGGACATGAAACACTATGTCTCTGAATGCTCCCCCAAACCTTGCAACACGAGGGAGCAGTGAGAGCAAGCCTGCTGAGGAGTCCAGATGCACACTGTGCTGAGGGCTCGCTCTTGCGCACACTGCACTAGGCGAGGCAGGGGTAGGTGTAGAAAGCTACTTTCTTGGACAGCAGGACAGGATGTTGGTCAGGCAAGCAAACGTGCAAGCTCGTGCTGGTGATGCCACTGCTTCTGCAGCCTACGATAAAAACCTTCTCTCAGTGGTGACTGGGGCAGAACTGAAAGGACACATGTCACTCATCCAGCTGGCCACCACTGGACGAAACACCGAGGAGGGCGAGGAGGTGCTCTCTGCCTGCTGCCACTGAACTCTTTTTGGAGTAGTCACTGATCTCGTGAAGGCTTGCCCCAGGAAATCATTACTTGCACGCTGCCTCCATGTACTCTCTGTGACCTGCCTGCAACTACCCCACTGCCCCGGCACAGCTGGGCTGTGGATGTGACATCCCTGCATGCAGATGTGGAATAATCTCTATGATACAGCAAGTAAGAAAAGCAAGGCACAGAGTGGCTTCCATGGCATGCTCCAGTGTTCTCCTTGTAAAATGCACAGCATCTGTTTCGGTGGTAGTGTAAGAAACTGTAACCACTACCTTCCAGAAGCGAGTCCCAGGGGACAGGGCGGGAGGGAGACCTCCTATTCCTTCTATACCACTTCATGTTTTTAGAGTTTTGTGTCATGTGAGGGTTTGATCCATTTAACGAGTCAGGCCCTGGTGTTGGAGGAAGAATCTCCACGGAGCTTCATTTCAGTCCTGGAGTTTCTTTTGCCCCTTGGTGACAGTCTCAGGTGCTCCTGGCAGCAGTCCTCATGCAGTGGCTCTTGTCTCAGCCCCTCACCCCACCTTCACCGCCCTGGGGAGATGAGCCTTTAGAACCCTATTTTAACACTCCCACACGACCTTCCCCTAGAAGAGTCGGGAGGGCAGGCAGGTCACTGTCTCCCCTGCAGAGGGTGCTGTGCAGGGGGAAGAGCGCCGTCTTCAGAGTTGCACCATCTTTGGTTCATCTTCCAGCCTCGTCCATTTCCGCTGTGGCTTCTCCCTGTCCCAGGCCCCTCACCCAATCCTTTGCCATATCAGGTAATGCCTTATGCAGGTATTTATTTATTTATTTTAGACTAGAGGCTTACAGTTTCAGAGGTCTCAATTAGTAGATGACTGAGCATAGCTGTGGGCCTGAGGTGACGCACAGCATTGTGGCAGATGAGGGTGGCAGAGGAAAGCAGCTCAGGACGGGGCGACAGGAGGCAGAAAAGTGCAGGTGTTTATTTCTATTTTGAATTCTCACAATGAGCAGTAATAGGTAGTAGTACCCTCCTCACGTCACCAAGGAAACCAGAGCTCAGCAAATCCAATAGCAGCGCTGCTGTGTGAACTCAGACGCAGAGAGTTTCCTTTCCAACTCCAGCTGCCGCTCTCCTTGCTCCTGAGAGATGAGCTGTGACGGGGTTGCTGGGGTTGAAACTGAGACAGAAACTGATGCTTCTTAGAAAGTGACAGAGAGGGGCTGGAGCGGTGGCTCAACGGTTATGGCGCTTGCCTGGCATGTGTGAGTACACGGGTTCAAACCCCAGCACCGTGAACACAACAAAGTATTGGGGCAACGAAAGCCACGTGCAAAACTGAATAAAAAATTGATCCTAATTGATCCTTTCTCTCTCTCTCACTGTCCCTCTCTCTCTTAAAAAAAAAAAGAAAGAAAAGAGGGGCTGGAGCGGTGGCTTGGCGGTTACGGAGCTTTCCTGGCATGCACAAGTACACAGGTTCAAACCTCAGCACCACATACACAACTAAGTGTCAGAGCAACGAAAGCCATGTGAAAAACTCAATAAAAATCGATTCTCTCTCTCTCCTCTTGCTCTGTCCTTCTCTCTTTAAAAAATAAACAAGAATGAAAACAGAGAGAGAGAGAGAGAAAGTAACAGGGAGAAACCCAGTTAGAAAAGAAGAAGCAGAAGAACTTTCATGACTCAGGAGTCCACTTTAGGGTTCCCTGAGCCAGATGTGGGGGCTGGAGGGAGAGGACAGTTTCTTGCCACTGTGAGATGTAAGCAGACAAGGCTCTGGAAACCCAGGGCTTGTCACCCAGTGGGGGATTTCTGGAACTTGTCTGGAGAGAGGGGAGGGCTGCCCTGGAGGTTGGCAGGAACTGTCTTGTGGTGAGAAGAGAAAGGAGGCAGTCGGTCACCCTGCCGGTCCTGCAACCGGCAGCCCCAAGCTGCTTTCCCAGCCCACCAGGGAGAAAGGCAGAGGACTCCTGCGGTTCAGCCCCAGGGTGGAGGGAAGGAGTCTGTGACCAGACCAGGGTCACAGGGAAGCCACAGCAACAGCTGCCTCTCTTGGGGGTCTCCATCCAGGGACACGGATTTTAAAAAAGTTAGTGACACTTATATGCAAAGAAAACAAACATACAGAAGGTTCAAGTGAAAAGGATTTAGATCATTATAAGATTCAAGCGATACGGAAGTACTTAGAGCTGCGATAAATCTGTCTACAACTTCAGCTTGATAGGAAGTAAAATTTCACTCCAACAACTTAATTTTTGTTTTTTAAAGAGAGAGAGAGAAAGAAAGAGAGGATTGATTTTAATTAGTTTTTCAGGTGGCTTTCATTGCTCCAACACTTTGTTGTGTAAGAGATGCTGGGGTTTGAACTTGGGTCCTCATGCATGCCCGGCAAGCACCACGACCGCTGAGCCACCGCTCAGGCCCTCAGCAACTTAATTTGCTGTATACTTTCCCAGCTGTTTTGCAGGTCTAGTGGGAAGCTCTAATGCAGCCTTTCTGGGTTGCGTGTGGGTATTTGGGGGCCCACATGATTATCTGTCCCCACAGGTTCTTGCTGAGGCATCCTCTCTGGAGTTAGCATAGTTGTGGGCTTTCTGGAAGTTTGGGGTCGCACTTGAGGAAGGACATGGAAACCTTCCTCAGGGCTGTCATGGTCCATCTGCCTGGAAGGTCCTCACAGTTCTTCCTCTCTGGGGTCCCCCTGCCTCTGGACCTGCTAGGTGGGACACACATACAGCACCTGCCTGCTTTTGGTCCAGACTGGAAGGCTGTTTTTGGCTTTCAAGGCATCTTTCCTCGGTAATTCTTGTGAAGGCCCTGAATGTATATCCTCTTATTCTTCCCACAGGATGCTCAGGATTCTCGAACACAGACCAGAGACTCAGTCCTGCCTCATTTCCCCCCAGGAAGGGCAGAGGTTTATAAGCTGAGCTATCTTCTTGAATGATAGAAAGGGACGGCGGATAAAAATAGGAAAATATCTCACAATTTTATACAAGAGAATAAACCGTGAGAGCCCATCTTCCAATAGCACGCCGTTTCCCACGGTTACTTCTAGGAACAGCTTATCCTGCTTTTACACAGGCGGATTTGGTAACCTGTGCGAGTCCTAAGAGAGTAATGCTTCTCTACACTTCCACACCTCCTCCCAGACCCATTTCACCTCCAAAAAGGCGCCATGCTAGGGAGCAGGAGAGGATAGCAGGGGGGGGGGGGAACTGGCTACATCCCTTCCTCCACCCACATTCCAGCTCCCTTCTTCCCAAAAGGCACACAGTTCCCCAGGGAGCAGTAACAGTCACCACCTCTGCTTGGCTGCTCTCTTAGTCCTCCACATCTGGCTCATTAAACAACAATAACAACTACAAAAACCACAAACAAACAAAACCCAGCAGCAACAAAAATGTTGAGGTATCACTTGCAAAGACTAGTGTGTACAAAGCCTGCAGTTTGATTGGACTTTTATACATGTCCGTACTTGTGTAACCACCAGACCATTCCAGGTAAAGAATGTATTTGAATCACCAGAGGCTTTTTTCCTGTTCCTTTGTAGTGAATATTCATCTCCCAAATGTCACTACTACTTGGCATCTATGACTGTTTAGATTGTCCTTGAATGTTGTATAAATGGACAATGTGGCATATGCTCCTGTGGGTCTGATTCTTTTGCTCCAAATTGTGTCTGTGAAACTTACTCGTCTTGAGCGTCTCCACGGTCTGTCCTTTTCATTGCTGTATAGTATTCTACTGTATGGATGCACCAGTTACCAAAGCCAAATGCAAGCTTCTCTGATTTCAGGTCCCCTGCACCTGCTTTAGTCTGAAGGGAGAACTTCATGATGCTTTGCAGCTGACTTGTGAGCCCTGAACTCCCACTGTCCTCTGCCTTTGCCTCTGGAGGTAAAGGAGCAGGATTTCTATTTCCTCCTTCTGTCTCTAAGTCGTATTTTCTTCTCTCCTGAGGCAGCATTGGCTTTGCCTTTTCCCCTGGGTCCACTTGACAAGGGACAGGGAGAGAACTCATTTATGGAGGAGGAACTCAATGTGATCTCTGTTGCACATGGTACTTCTGCCAAGGGCAAGAGAGAAGCGGGCAGGGAGAGGGAGAGATTGCTCCTACCCCAACTTGAGCATCAGTGGAAAGGCTTTTTAATTTTTGGTTGAAAGTGGCAGAAATCTAATTCAAATAAATGGAATCAAGCTGGGAAAGGTGGCACTCACCTGTAATCCCAGTGACTTGGGAGGTTGAGCCAGGAGGATTGCAAATTCTAGGTCAGCCTGGAAAACTTGGTGAGACCATGTCTCAAAGGACTAGAGATGTGACTCAGTGGTAAAATGCCCCTAGGTTCAGTCCCTAGCACTGAAAAACAACAAAACAAAACAATAAAAAAGAAACCCCAAAATGCTTAACCAAAAAGGAAATGACTCATGGAACTGGAAAGTACGTGAGAAGTTCAAGCTTCAGGACTAGCTTGATCCAGAGTTTCAACAATGCCTTCACGAGTTTCTTTAAGGATTTTTGTTAGCATGTATTAATTGTACATAATAATGGGGTTCATGCATACTGTGTGCATTGATCAAATGCAGCCTCCCTCTGTCTTCCCCAGCTACTTCCCAACCTGTAGTAATCACTGCTCTGAATTCAAACCTGCTTTCTGTTTTCGGCTTCCACGCTCGAGAGAACATGCGGCGTTCGTCTTTCTCTGCCTTGCCTTATGATGCCCTCCAGTTCTATCCATTTTGTGCAAACAACAGGATCTCGTTCTTGTCATGACTAACATTCCGTGTGTCTTCAGGGGTTTCTTACAGTCCACTTTTCACTTCTGTTCCTTCTGTGTGTTGCCCGGTTTTCTTCCCTGACGAGGGACTGCCTCACGCAGAGGTGGAGGAAAAGGACAGAGGCACATGGTAAGTTCCCTCTTTCCAGCCCCTCCAACCCCAGGAAGCGGTGAGCTCCTTTCTCCCAGTGTTCCTCAGCAGTGTCAGGGAGGGACTCCATCTGGCCCTGTGTGGCCAATCTCCATGGTCAGGTTTGGGAGGATCCAGGGGACAGGCACGGGGTCCCAATAGGACCACTTGGTGGGCGGACACAAAATGGTGCTCATTCACCAGGAGGGCTGGATGTGGGGCAGGTACACCTCCCTCTACTACTCTGAGCATTTTTTTTTCTTGGAACCCAACCAACAAGGGTGTAGGGGACATATCAGACGTCCCTGAAAGGTTAGGGGAGATGTTGGGTTGTTTATGTTGCAGTAATGCAAGCAATCAAAATGAAATATTAGACAGCCCTGCTCTTAGATGTCCACTGGTCTCCCTGTCACCGGAAGTTTTGTTCTGTTGATCAGCCTCTTTCATGCTGGCTGTCTTCTCTGTCCTGGCCATCGCTCTTTCTTTCTGTGCTTTCTTTGCTGGGCCTTCTGTCCATTTTCTCTGCAGAATAGGTTCCCTTTCACTTTTCTTCCCTCCTCCCAACCCATGCCCTAAGATTCCTACCTTCCATTTAACTCTCTGCTTCACCTTTTAAGCTATTTTCCTAAACAAAAACAATGAACTCTTTTTTTTTTTTTAAGAGAGGGACAGTGAGAAAGAGAGAAAGAGAGAATCAATTTTGTTTAGTTTTTCTTGTGGCTTCCGTTGCTCTGACACTTTGTTGTGTACGTGGTGCTGGGGTTCAAACTCTCGTACTTGCACCTGCCAGGCAAGCACCGTACTGCTGAGCCACAACAGCTCCAGCCCATAATTCTCCCCCCCCTTTTTTTTTTGAAAGAGGGACAGTGAGAGAGAGAGAGAGAGAGAGAATCAACTGTATCTTTTCATGTGACCTTAGTTACTCTGATACTTTGTTGTGTGTGTGGTTGACACTCTTGTACCTGTGCATGCCAGGCAAGCACCTTAACTACTGAGCCACCGCTCCAGCCCCACAATTCACTCTTTAAGAGCAACCCTGGTGAGATAGAAAAAGTTAGGCAGTCAGAGTAGGTAGAATGTTTGAGTGGTCTGGAGGAGACTGGTTTCTCTTTTGACATTCCCTTTGATATGTCAATGAGGCCCAAAGGCAAACACTCCCTGCCGCTAGGGGAGGAAGCACTTTCCTTCCCTGGGCCCCTAGGTGCAGGGGCAAGGACATAACCCCTAAGTGCAAGGGCAGGGAGATAAGGACCGAATGGAGAAAGATAGCATACATAAGAGACAAACTGGACCCCACCATGAGCTCTTGGCCCCCTTCCCCACCTGAGGGAAGTCTGCCCTGTTCTCTCTTCTTAAATAAACTCTGTTTACTCTGCTTGCCTCGGTGTCCCTCGGTTTCATTCTTCGACTCCGAGAGGACACAAACCCGACGTCCACATCACCGGCATCACTGGTGCCAGCTGTTGGGGTCATTGGAGTCGTCTTCTTCTATCACCTTCTGATGATATCAGTTTCAATGGCCACAAACTGGATGCACTGAAACTCTGTGGGCATGCTTCTTTTGATTAAATGAAACCTCTGGGTGAAGGATCTGGCTGCACTGTAATTTACAACTGCACGTCAGACCGCAGCAGCTCTAGCTAGGAAACAAATGACTCTGTTTTGAAACGGGTGGTGACCAAATTGAAGATCTGCTCATCAGATCAGCCGACAGTGTGCTGTGGATGCAACTGGAGTTTAAATCACGCTCAGCTTGATGATCGATTTCATTATATTTCTTGCAATTTAAAAAGGACACCAGAAAAGGTTGTGTGGTTCTGCTTTCATTATAGACAGCGCTGCGGAGATGCGAGGTGGCGGATGTAAGAGCCAATCTCGCGCTGGCCTTCCGCAGGCGGGCTCGATCTCCACCTGCTGGTTTGGTTGAGCAGATCAACCTAGGGGTTGGGGACCTTGTTAAAGCTGGACCCTCAAGGCAGTGCCTGTCTCCGGTCCTGGGCTCCAAATCATACAACTCGCTTCCACGTGCCTTGTCCCACCTTTGGCACGGAAAAGGTGTTTAATAAATAGCAGTTATTCCTGTCCTCCTGTCCTCCTTTTCCTCATCACAGGTCTACATAAAAGAACATGGCTTCTGCTTTGACTTTTTGAATTCCCCTCTTCGCTGTCTGTTCTGGGAGGACCGAGGTCCTGTCTTGTCCTGAATCCCAAGCCTGAGATTTCCTTGGATATCCCCAAACCCATCTATCAAATGTATACAACAGCTTTCAGGACAAGGATCTGGTCTTGTCCCAAGGGATGAGGAGTTACAAGACCCTGGTTCCTGAGTGCTTCTCAAAACTTCCCTAAAGACCAAGAACTGGTCTCACTCTTCACACTGCCTTGGAGGAGCCTGGACTCCAGACTTTCCTCTCCAGCTGGGTTGCTCCCTCCTCGCCAGGCAGATGTGCCTGGTGTTGCTGGCCTGCCAGGCCTTGGGTATCCCTTGCCTTTAAATCCTTGAGTCTGTTCTCAGCTTGGCCCTTGGGGATCACTATTTACATGAGCAATGACTCAGGCTTATTAGTTCCTTGACAGCATCCTTTAGTAGCTTGATGGTGTTCCACCCTTGGCTCCTGAAGCAACACCTGGTTCAAGTGCCTGTCTCGCCTTGGGGAACAGGGAACAAGTTGGGGATAGTGGAGGAGAGGTCAGTTTTATGACCTTCCTCATATCTACCAGCCTAATACTTGGATGAGGATCATCAGCTCTCTATTGGTCACTAATTTCTGTCATTATTTCTCTTCCTCTTTCTCCTTCTCTTAGATGAAGTCAGTGAAGACTCTTGATGATAATAACAATAACTCATAAGCAATGGTTAGCAAAAACCATAATTAAACTTTATTGAGTTTTAATTGAGTACTTTGCAGACATTGTGCTAAATATTTGAATTTAAACCTGACCACAGCCCTATGGTGGCGATGCAATTACTAATTCTACTTATAGGCGGGGATACCAAGGTGCAGTGAGGTTAATTAAATTGCCTGAAGCCACAGAGAGCCAGAGCTATAATAATCTACTGTGTGCCAAGCAGATTCTATCTATTTAAGCCTCACACTCCACCTTCCTGAAATCGATACTGTTATTACACTTTCTATTCTGCAGAGGAGTTAGATGAGATGTCCGTGAAGTCTTTGATGTTTCTGCCATCCAAAAGTGGGGCATATGTCCTCTGTCCTTGGATCTTTGTGACCATCTTAACTGACAGATATGGAGTGACCCTCAGGGATGGACTAGAAAAATTTAGATAGCTTCTTGCTGTTCTTTTTGAGATACTTGCTCTGGAAGCCTTTGAACGTGTAGCTGTCCTGAGGCTACCATATTGGAGAGACAACCTGAAGAGAGAAACAGAAGGATCTGACTGTAATCACAAGACAGACCCCAAACCAGAACCTCCCAGACAGGCCCTTGCTGAATTCCTAATCCATGAAAGCTATGAGGTAACTAAGTGGTTGTTGTTTTATGCCTTAATGTTTTCAGGTGATCTGCTTCATAGCATTGATGAGGTACAGCACATATCACTCCAAAATGTGGTAGCTTGCCATACTGAATATGCTAGCAGGAAACAGAAAACCACAGAAGCAAGCCAGAAGGTCACTCTCTGACCCTCCTCTGCCTTTCTCCCCTGCAGCAAGGCCACACCTCAATGCTGGACCTACTTTTCCTGAAAGTAGGTCATAAGACCCTGATACCAGCAGAGCCCTTCCCTTGCCTGAAGGCCAGGAAGAATCTGAACAAACAGGTCTTGTTAAGTAGCCCCCACCCCGGGTTTTTGCCTTTAACTATTCATAAAAATACAGTTTTCCCGGGTTTTCCTTTCTGCTACAATGTCTCTTAATACTTTAAAAACATTTAATGCCTTTTATTCTTATTTTATTTTTTATGCTGTGCTAAGGATGGAACCCAGTGCCTCACCTATACTAGGCAAATGCTCTGCCACCGAGCTATGAGCCCAGCCTCCTCAGAAGAGTTTTATTAAATAAATCTGCATGCGTTTCTCTTGTTATGATCTATTTTGTCATAGGGGTCTCAGCTACGAACCATGCAGTGGGTGAGAAAGATACTACTTTTCTTCCCTATAGTTTCCCCAGATTTTTCTTTTTCCAAAGCTTCCCTTTAATAACTCCCAATTTCATAAGAAATAAAATGCAGCCCCCTCTGTAAGATATTCAGACATCTGGAAAATTTGTCCCCAGATGACCTTTTAGACCCAGCCTGTGACTTCACCCTGAAACTGGAGTGGAGAAGAAAAGCCTGAACTTTGGAGATAATTTGGTACTATAGAAGAGAAAAAGTAATATATTTTCCTTTCCCATTGTGAGGTGCATGGCTGATACTCTAATAACAAAATACAGATTAACAAGAATAAAACGCAACAAATTGATTTCATGAGAGTTTTTTTTTAACAGAGAGAGAGAGAGAGAATCAGAATCAGTTTTATTCATTCTCTCATCTGGCCCCTGTTTCTCCCACACTCAGTTGTGTATGTGGTGCTGGGGTTTGAACCCATGTCCTTGCACATGCCAGGCAAGTGCTCCAGCTGCTGAGCCACCGCTCCAGCCCCTGACTATAGTTTTATGTGACACAGAGTCTTCAAAAATGAAAACCCAGTGATCCAGAGAAACCTGCGTATTTTTATGTCTGATAAGAATAGATAGTCGTGTAACTGGCTTATTAAACAAAAGGGGGTGTGACTGATGGTGATGCTGGGAGGGGCTTAGCAAGGCCTGTTTGGTTCAGGTTCTTCTTCATCTCCCAGTATGTCAGGACCCTCATGAAATGAAGGTCTTAAGACCCACTTTTGGGGAGGAAGGTCAGAGAATTCTGTCATTATCTTGCCTCAGGGAAGAAAGAAGGTCAGAGAAAGGTCAGAGAGAACTTTCTGCTCCGTGATTTTGTTTCCTTCAGTCTAAAATTCTCTGTGCCAAGTGCTGTAGTTTGGTACAGTTCTTGCACCCTGTCAGTAGGTTTCCCTCTTACCAAGATGTGGCAAGTCACCACATCTCTTTGAGCCTTGATTTCCTCACTTTCCCCACGCTGCTCTCTGGGATTCCGTATAGATAGGTGGTTCTAGGGCAGGAGAAAAGGCAGTGAAACACAGGAAGCTTTCTTTAGGGTTCTGTGAGCCCCAAGAAGATAACATATGTTCTTTGTGTTGTAGGGGAGTAGAAGATAATTTTTTTCTGAGTTCTTATTTGTTAAAGATCCTTGTAAGAAAAGAATGATTAATAAGAGAAAAAACAAATTTAATAGCATATATACCTCATGCATATGTGGGAGATTCCCAAAATCTCTAGGAGGTGGCTTAAACAGCATCTTCTGCTGAAATAAAGAAAAAATACCATAAATCAAGGGTAAGTTTTATTATATGGACTTAAGTTGATACCTTACCCACTGATTGAGCTTTTACTGGTTTAGAGTTCTCTTTCCAGCGCAGAGATACGCACCTTTACAAACAGAGTTTTTCTTTTATAGATGTAAATTTCGCTTTCAAAAGGGTACCTTCCTTTTTTTTCCCCTAGAGCTTTTGCTGTATTTATTGCTTACCCAAATAATCAGTTCAAACTTGTCTTTATGCCAAAAAGGAATATTTGGGTTGGCATATTATGGTCTCCTAGTCATATTTTGGGTGTGTGTACTGAACCTCATCAAGATATATATGTGTATATATTTCTTAATGTTTATGTATTGATTTATTTGATCTCAACAACTAGGGACTGTTTTACAAGTAGAGGAAATGAAGCTAAGAATGTAATCCATTTTCCCAGGGTCTCGCTTTGGGTTAAACGGGATTATTTATTGTTCTAATTCTTCACTCCCTTCAGCAATTGGCGAATGCATCTACATCTTTTGCCACGTGACTTTGTGGTATATTTTTTCACCTCATGACTCATGAAATTTGATTCGAGTGATATTTTAGCAGGCGAGACCACGCAGAGGCATGGAAACTGCGTGCACGGTTGAGACTGCGTCTCTCTTGCTCTGCCATGAAAACACATGTCCACCAGGAAGAGGGTAAGGAATGCCAGCTATGAGCTCAGAACAGAGAGTAAAACTCATCCTGTAGGTTGTAACCCTGTGATAGACACAGGTCAAACTAGTTGCAAGGTCAACTCAGGGCTGCACTGCAGCTGACGACTTGTTGCAACTATGCCCGTATTTTGAATGATTGCTACTTTCTTACTGTCACTATAAGGGGGTTGGAGGAGGTCTCTCCAAAGGCAGAGAAGACCTACTTGGCCCTTCCAGGCTCTTGATCCATTGCCGGAAACAATATAAGGACACGTTAGGTTTTAGCAAGAGGAGGAGCTTTGTTAGAGAGCAAAAGGTGGAGATGCACATTCTCAGAGTAAGAGGTGCTTTTGGGGTCTTGGCTCTTCTTTCTTTTATTGAGTTGAGTTGTTGTACAATCATAAATGCATACAAAGAATACGGAACGCTTTACGAATTTGCGTGTCATCCTTGCGCAGGGGCCATGCTAATCTTCTGTGTATCGTTCCAATTTTAGTATATGTGCTTGGACTCTTCTTTTAAAGGAAACCCGGGGAGGGTGGGTTTGGGAAGGAGTATGGGAATGAGTGACGTCAGTCTGGTGGACTCACTTCTTTGCTTGAGGATCACAAAGCATTTATGGCTCTCTGGTCTTCTTCCACCATCTTCAGGTTCACGTTGCCTCGTTTACCTAAATGACACGAATGTGTTTATGTTACAGGTTTCTTAAAACACACCTCCCTTTGCTTGATGCAATCTCAGAATACATTGTGTAGGCTAGCAGTGTACTTCAGCTTTAAACAAAACGAGGCAGCTTTCATAGATGAATGAATTTATAGTAACTTTAAGATTTATACATTTCTCAGAATTTCAGGGATGACGTCCCGGAAGCAAAGCAAAACGAAACACAGATCCAGGGTTTAATCTGGTCATGGGACTTTTAGATTCACAGCTGCAATTTTCTTTCCTTCCCTTCTGTCTCCTTTTTACCTCTCTTTATTCCTTCTATCATCATGACCAATGATTTTTTTGACCTCCCTTCTGATTCATTCCCTTCCCTGAATAAAGATACCCAATTGCCAATCTGAGCCCAGTTTCTCCTAATCCCTCCTCAAAACGATTCATCAAAAGCCCAAACCCTATGAACTTTCTATTCCTGTGATATCTCACATCTGCTATTGGGTACCAGTTTGTCTTGCAGCAAATCAAATAAACCAAGTTTTGTGGATTTTTTTTTTCTGGTGGCCTTTACCACACTAGCTTTGTTGTACACAGATAGCAGAGCTGAGATGTTCTCAAGTTTAGTTTAGATAATCCAACTTCAGTCAGCTAAATAAATCCTTGTGCATCACTGAGGTTTTTGTGGTTGTTGGTTACACGGCAATAGCTAACTGATACACATACCCAGTTAGTGAATAAGCTGGAATTTGAATTGAGGTAAGCATAACTACAAAATAACGGTCATTGCACTGTGCCTCACTGCTTCCTTACACGAGATGTCACGTGTAAAGCATCACATGCTTATGTGGCTGTCATCTTCGTCTGTGCTATGTATTTTGACTTCTATGTATGTCAAACTGTATGATCTGTGATAATTGAACCTGACCTGAAGTGGTGGGTGATTAGGCCTTTGTGTTTTGGGATGCATTGGAGCCAGATTTGTTTACCAGATCCCTCAGAAACAGTGGAGTTTGTAGTGGACTCCAGATGTGAGGTTGATTTTTTTTTTTTAAATTTAACAAACCTCTTCAACTTGCTTTCATGAGTTACACTAGGAATCCTTAAAAGGCTTTAAAGTATACTCATGTTTTATAACATCAGTGTTCTGGTGCTGGATAACCGCTTCCTGGGGATCATGCTGGAAATATAGAGATTAATCATGGCTGTAGAGAACAATCATTCTGAACTCCCAGACTCCTGGTCCAAGAAAGCCTGGGCATCTACAATCTGTGCAGGAACCCTTGGAGAGACAGAAAACGGCTCTCACCCACTGCTCTTTCAACTTTCCTTCTAGGATCCTACCACATTGAGAGAGTTTGGCTGGGAGTGTATCTTGGTGGTAGAGCACGCACCGAGCATGTGTGAGGCCCTGGGTTTGAACACCAGCACTGAAAGCAACGGCAGCAAACACCCAGAGCTTCCAAACGGTGCTTTTCAAGGTGCTTTTCCTTGCCTGGCTGACCTCCGCCACTCTCCCAGTCACGGTGCCAGCGCAACCTGCAGAACCAGGACCGCGGCATACCTCTAGGCTGGCAGGACCACAGCCTCACATGTGCGCATACGCACGCCCCTTGGCTCGTGGCCTTTTCTCTCTCTCTATTCGAGGCTAGCTGACTTTCCAGTTTTGCCCAAACTGAGAATAAGCTCATTTCTTGCTTCACCATCTTTTCTCTCTTTGTTAATGTGACTGGTGATCCAATCTGGTCTGTTAGGACCCCTAGAGTTAAGCTTCTGGCTGGGGTCCCTGGTAATATCCCCAAAGTCTTCAGTCCCCACTGTGGGGAGAGCTTCTGGAATCTGGTTAGTTGACAAGCAAATTAGATAAAGCACTGCTACGTTCAAAAGGTCCTGGACGCACTGATCAGCATGCTTCAACTAAGACTATTATAGGTCAATTTTCTTTCCCAGAGTGCGACTTCTGTCTCCCCTGGACACATCCCTGGGAGCTGGGGACGATGCTTGCTGTTCATTTTTGTTGGAGAGTCTTAATTCCAATGCACCCGGTCCTCTTGACTCTTTCTCCCTAAAGGCTTAAAGGCTCCTCTACAGAATGGGGTCTTCAGGGCAACTTCAATAATTTACAGCCAATTTAAGTTCTCCTCGGCCCTCTTGAATGGTGTTAGCTGAACAAAGTACTCTGAACTGTGGACACCTAAAAGAACACCATTTGCCTCCTCTTCCACTGGGTGCACGGACCAGCAGAAACAGCTGGAGCAGGCATTTGCTACTGAATGCCCATTCTTACGCATCTGGTTGCAGTGGAGAAGACCCATCAAGCAGACTTTCTCTCACCTATGGTAATAGCTTTTCTTTTTGTGTTAAAGCTGTCACACTGTGCTCTGCTCAGGCCTTCATGGTTTCTGATAAGAAGTATTTAGTTGGGCTGGAGCAGTGGCTCAGGTGTTGGAGAGCTTGCCTGGCGTGTGTGAGGACCCGGGTTCAAATCCCAGCACCACTTACACAACTAAGCATGAGAGAAACAAACGCCGATTGAAAAAAGTTGATAAAATTTATTCTTTCCCTCTCTCTTAAAAAAAAAAGTCTTTAGCCATTCAAATTTTTTGCTTTCCTGTGTAGCACATCATTTTTCTCCCAGGCTTTCAAGATTCTACGTTTTGTTTCCAGCAGTTTGACTTTAATACATTGAAGCGTGGGTTTCTTTGAGTCTATCCTTTATGTATTTTGCTGATCATGAATTTGTAAATTTTTCTCTTTCACCAAATTTGGGAAGTTTTTTGTCATTATTTCTACATGCTTCCCCAGTCTGTCCCCTCTGTCTCCTTTACTCCAGTATCCGTGTGTTAGAACTTTTGAGATCATTCCGTGAGCTCCGGAAGCTCCGGTCTTTCTTTTCTAATCTTTTTTCTTTTCCTCACTCAGATTGTTTAACCTGTTTTCAACTTCATTGACCCATTTCACTCTGCAGTTAAGTTCATCTAGTTACTTTTAAAATTTTCAGATATATTTTAATGTTTTTTAGGAGGTTTTAGCTCTAAAATTCTATTTCTCTGTCGAGAGTTCCTTCTTTGTATTTATTGTGAATATACTTTGTTTTATTTCACTACATATATTCATAATAGCTGCTTTAAAGTCCTTGTCTGAGCTGAGTAGTGGTAGGTAGCATATATCTGTAATCCCAGTGACTCAGGAGGATCTGAGGCAGGACTGAGGCAGGAGGATCACAAGTTTGAGGCCAGCTTCAGCAACTTAATAAGACCCTAACTCAAGAAGAAAAAAGAAAATAAATTTAAAAATTAAAAAAAAATTAAAAAGGCTTGTGGTGGAGATGTAGCTCGGTGGTAAAGTACCCCTGGATTCATCTCCAGTACCAGAATAAAATAAAATAAAAATTTTTGTCTTATGATGCCATTATTTGGTTCATCATAGCATTGAAATCTACTAATTGTTTATTTCCTGAAACTGGATCACATTGGCCAAAATTATTGTAATAATAATTTTGGATTGTACCTTAGACTGCATGAATACTATGTTGCGGAGGCTCTGGATCTTTCATATTGGTCTGAAGATTTTTTTGTTTTTATTTCAGCAGGCTAAAAACTTAGATTCAAACTGTAAGCTTTCAGGACTGCAGCGGGTGGCTCTCAGATCTCAGTTCAGTTCTTTAAGTTTTGTCTGCAGGCTGTCTCAGTTGTACCCAAGTCTATAGGGTTCAGGAGTCAGCCAGAAAAGATCTGGAGCTCCCCTTTGCTGCCTTCCCTCCTTTCTGGAGTGCTCTTCATCTCTAGTGGACACTGTTGTCTCAGGCTCCTTCCCCTGGTTCATTGCTCTGGAAATACCACAGGCTTCCCATTAGAGTGTTAGTCAATTCTGGGGTGTCCTTCACATCAACTGCATTTCCCTTCAACCCAAAGTCACAAAAATAGGAAGTCACTCCATGCCTGTTACTTACTCCGGTTTTCACCGTCTCTCTAAAACCTGCCTGTTTTTATCTTTCAATTTCTCGGTTATATTTTTAAATAGTATGTTTTTCAGACTCCATAACCCAGTTGTCCAGAGTTCACAGCTTTGACTTACAGAATGATCAGTCTGTTAGGTGTGTGAGGTGCTTAGATCTCTATGCTGGAAGCAGAATTCAGGGTGACTGGTGTAATAAGAAATTTAATAAGATTCTTATTAAAAGTTGCTTTTCTTAGTAGGGGTTCATGCCTGTAATCCCAGCTACTTGGGAGGCTGACACAGGAGGATTTCAAGTTTGAGGCCAGCCTGGGCAACTTAGAAAGATCCTGTCTCAACATAAAAAATAAAAGAAGGCTGGAGAGGTGGCTCTGTGGTTACAGTGCTTGCCTGGCATGTGTGAGAATGCAGATTTGAACCCAAGCACCACGTACACAACTAAATAAAACTGATTTTCTCTTATACTTCTCTTTTTTAAGAGAACTAGGGATGTAGCTCAGTGGTAGAGCACCCTGGCACCACACACACA
Organism: Aplodontia rufa; assembly: GCA_004027875.1. Classification (NCBI taxonomy): domain Eukaryota; kingdom Metazoa; phylum Chordata; class Mammalia; order Rodentia; family Aplodontiidae; genus Aplodontia; species Aplodontia rufa. The sequence continues at coordinate 26,023 of PVKS010027973.1, forward strand.
CACACACGCACACACACACAGAGGTTTCTTACAAAAGGGACAAATTTATCTTTTGTTTTTTGCACTCTTACCAGCACCCTTACTCGTACTCTGCTTCATTTTTCCTTATAGAACCTGGCTATGTGTATTTGTATATGGACTCTTTTCTCCTCTGCTAAAAGGTGATCTCTATGAGTAGGATCAGTATCTATTGTGTCCTCAGTGTGGACTTAAAGCTTCAGCTCTCTGCAAAAGGGGAGAAAGCAGGGAGAGGTGGACCACCTTAGCAGCTGAATTTATGCATCAGGTGGCCTGTAGTTTGCTAGCCCTTTAAGAAACCTGTTTCTACTAAAAACCTTTTGCACAGCTAAAGATCTAGTCAAGAACATCGAGAGAGAACCGACGGAGTGGGAGAAAACCTTTGCCTGCTACACCTCAGACAGAGGGCTAATATCCAGAATATACAGAGAACTAAACAAACTAAACTCCAAACTCATAAATAATCCAATCAACAATGGGCTAAAGAGCTCAAAAGGCACTTCTCTCCAGTGGAAGTCCAGAAAGCCCATAAATATGTGAGAAAATGCTCCACATTATTAGCTATAAGGGAAATGCAAAATCAAAACTTCCATGAGATACCACCTCATTCCTGTTAGAGTGCAAAAATGAAGAATACAAACAACAACAGATGCTGGAGGGGCTGTAGGAAAAGAGGAACACTGTCACACTGCTGGTGGGACTGCAAAGTGGTTCAGCCACTATGGAAAGCAGTGAGGAGAATCCTCAAAAACTTAAGGATAGAACCACCTTATGACCCAGCTATCCCACTCCTGGGTATTTTTCCAAAAGAGTTAGAATCAGCATATTATAGTTATGTGGCTTCATCAATGTTTATAGTAGCTCAATTTACTATAGCTAGACTATGGAACCAACCCAGATGCCCCTCACTCGACGAGTG